>WOVY01006391.1:0-141483 GCA_013436015.1 Rhipicephalus annulatus | reverse complement strand
TCAATAATATTGTGTAAAACACGAAAACGAGCCCTTAAGTATATACTTGTTTCCCTTAATCATTAACGAGGGTCTCGTACTGGCAGACTTGATGCCTCTGGGTTGTATCGGTGGACTATTGGTCAGCTGCCAATTAGTAATAAGTTCACGTGCTACGTGACGCCAAACAGACTGATAAAGAGTGCACCACACTCGCCGCCATGGCTACTAGTGGCGCTGACTGACACTCCCACGTTTAAATTGACATAGATACCAAACAAAGTGGCTGGGGGGATGGCTGTCGTGGTAGCTCAGTGGTATTGCCTCGAATGCGTTATTCGAAGATTGCAGGTTCGGATCCTGCCCACAGCAAGTTATCTTTTCAACCACTTTTCTTTCTTCTCATTTACATTACAATTGGCCTAATAACTTTCCCTATACCTTCCTTGGCATTATTGTCTGTTAGATCTCATTATTATTGTGTAAAAGACGAAAAACGAGCCCTCAAGTATACACTTGTTTCCCTTATTCATTAACGAGAGTCTCGTACTGGCAGACTTGGTGCCTCTAGGTTGTATACGGTGGACTATTGGTCAGCTGCCAATTAGTAATAAGTTCACGTGCTACGTGACGCCAAACAGACTGATAAAGAGTGTACCAAACTCGCCGCCATGGCTACTAGTGGCGCTGACTGACACTCCCACGTTTAAATTGACAAAGATACCCAATAAAGTGGCTGGGGGGATGGCTGTCGTGGTAGCTCAGTGGTATTGCCTCGAATGCGTTATTCGAAGATCGCAGGTTCGGATCCTGCCCACAGCAAGTTATCTTTTCACCCACTTTTCTTTCTTCTCATTTACATTACAATTGGCCTAATAACTTTCCCTATACCTTCCTTGGCATTGTTGTCTGTTAGATCTCATTCTTATTGTGTAAAAGACGAAAAACGTGCCCTCAAGTATACACTTGTTTCCCTTATTCATTAACGAGAGTCTCGTACTGGCAGACTTGGTGCCTCTAGGTTGTATACGGTGGACTATTGGTCAGCTGCCAATTAGTAATAAGTTCACGTGCTACGTGACGCCAAACAGACTGATAAAGAGTGTACCACACTCGCCGCCATGGCTACTAGTGGCGCTGACTGACACTCCCACGTTTAAATTGACAAAGATACCCAATAAAGTGGCTGGGGGGATGGCTGTCATGGTAGCTCAGTGGTAGAGCATCGAACGCGTTATTCGAAGGTCGCAGGTTCGGATCCTGCCCACGGCAAGTTAACCAGTCACCCACTTTTCTTTCTTCTCGTTTACATTACAATTGGCCTAATAACTTCCCCTATACCTTCCTTGGCATTATTATCTGTTAGATCTCATTAATATTGTGTAAAACACGAAAAACGAGCCCTTAAGTATACACTTGTTTCCCTTATTCATTAACGAGGGTCTCGTACTGGCAGACTTGGTGCCTCTAGGTTGTATACGGTGGACTAATGGTCAGCTGCCAATTAGTAATAAGTTCACGTGCTACGTGACGCCAAACAGACTGATAAAGAGTGTACCACACTCGCCGCCATGGCTACTAGTGGCGCTGACTGACACTCCCACGTTTAAATTGATAAAGATACCCAATAAAGTGGCTGGGGGAATGACTGTCGCGGTAGCTCAGTGGTAGAGCATCGAACGCGTTATTAGAAGGTCGCAGGTTCGGATCCTGCCCACTGCAAATTATCTTTTCACCAACTTTGTTTCTTCTCATTTACGTTACAATTGGCCTAATAACTTCCCCTATACCTTCCTTGGCATTATTGTCTTTTAGATCTCATAATATTGTCTAAAACACAAAAAACGAGCCCTTAAGTATACACTTGTTTCCCTTATTCATTAACTAGGGTCTCGTACTGGCAGACTTGGTGCCTCTAGGTTGTATACGGTGGACTATTGGTCAGCTGCCAATTAGTAATAAGTTCACGTGCTACGTGACGCCAAACAGACTGATAAAGAGTGTACCACACTCACCGCCATGGCTACTAGTAGCGCTGACTGACACTCCCACGTTTAAATTGACATAGATACCCAATAAAGTGGCTGGAAGGATGGCTGTCGTGGTAGCTAAGTGGTAGAGCATCGCACGCGTTATTCGAAGGTCGCAGGTTCGGATCCTGCACACGCAAGTTATCTTTTCACCCACTTTTCTTTCTTCTCATTTACATTACGATTGGCCTAATAACTTCCCCTATACCTTCCTTGGCATTATTGTCTGTTAGATCTCATTCTTATTGTGTAAAACACGAAAAACGAGCCCTTAGGAATACACTTGCTTCCCTTATATATATATATATATATATATATATATATATATATATATATATATATATATATATATATATATAATGAAAGGGTGGTAGGTATCGTAATTAAACTGAATAACAGATACAAGATGAAGGTGGTACAGGCGTACGCGCCTACATCCAGCCACTATGACGCTTTGGTTGAAAGCTTCTATGAAGACGTGGAATCGACAATGAGTAAGGTAAAAACACAGTATACAATGCTGATGGGAGACTTTAATGCAAAGGTAGGGAAGAAGCAGGCTGGAGACCAGGCAGTAGGAGATTATGGCATCGGTACTAGAAACGCCAGAGGAGAGCTACTAGTTGAATTCCCAGAACGCAATAATTAACGGATTTTGAATACCTTCTACCGAAAACGAGGAAACCGCAAGTGGACATGGAGGAGCCCTAATGGCGAAAATAAGAACGAAATAGACTTTATAATGATTGCACACCCAGGAATCGTGCAGGATGTGGAAGTGGTTGGCAAGGTACAATGCAGTGACCATAGAATGATACGGTCTCGAATTCACCTAAACTTGAGAAAGGAACGACAGAAACTGATACGCAAGAAGCCAATAAATTAGCTAGCACTGAGAGGAAAAGTACCGGAATGCAGACTCTCGCTTCAGAACAGGTACTCGTCTCTTAGTGAGGAAACCACCCTTAGCATAGATACAATGAATGATAATCTGTCAAGTATCCTTGCGGAGTGTGCAGTTGAAGTTGGGAGTAGGGTAGTTAGACAGGACACTGGCAAGCTTTCTAAAGAAAGGAAGAATCTCATTAGGAAGCGTCAAATCATGAAAGTCTCAAGTACAACAGACAAAATAGAACTGGCGGAGCTTTCGAAGTTGATTAATAGGCGTAAGGTATCCGATGTAAGGAGGTATATTATGGAGAGAATTGAACACGCTTTGAGAAACGAAGGAAGCGTCAAAGCAGTGAAGAGGAAACTTGGGATAGGCAAAAATCGGCTGTATGCACTAAGGGACAAAAAAGGCAAAACAACTACCAATATGGATAGGATAGTTAAAATAGCGGAGGAGTTTTCCAGAGATCTGTACAGTAACCGGGACAACCACGACTTTAATCTATAAGAACTAGCAGTAACCCAGATGACACCCCACCAGTAATCATAGAAGAAGTCAAAAAAGCTTTGGAGAGCATGCATAGAGGCAAAGCTGCTGGTGAGGATCACGTAACATCAGATCTGCTGAAAGATGGAGGACAGATTGTGTTAGAAAAACTAGCCACCCTGTTTACGAGGTGTCTCCTGACGGGAAGAGTACCAGAGTCTTGGAAGAACGCTAACATCATCTTAATACATAAAAAAGGAGATGACAAGGACTTGAAGAATTACAGGCCGGTTAGCTTGCTCTCTGTAGTATACAAGCTATTTACAAAAGTAATTGCTAACAGAGTAAAGAAAACATTAGAATTCAATCAACCAAAGGAACAAGCAGGATTTCGAACAGGCTACTCAACAATCGACCACATTCATACTATCAATCAGGTAATAGAGAAATGCTCAGAATATAACCAAGCACTATACATAGCCTTCATAGATTACGAGAAGGCGTTTGATTCAGTAGAAATATCAGCCGTCATGCAGACACTGCGGAATCAGGGCGTCGATGATGTATATATAAACATCCTGGAAGAAATCTACAGGGGATCAACTGCTACCATAGTGCTTCATAAAGAAAGCTACAGAATACCAATCAAGAAGGGTGTAAGGCAGTGGGACACAATGTCCCCAGTGCTATTTACCGCGTGCTTACAGGAGGTGTTCAGAAGCCTATAATGGGAACAATTAGGGATAAGAGTTGAAGGAGAGTACCTTAGTAACCTGCGCATCGCTGATGACATTGCATTGCTGAGTAACTCAGGGGACGAATTGCAACTCATGATTACGGAGTGAGACAAGGAGAGCAGAAAGGTGGGTCTTAAAATGAATCTGCAGAAAAGGAAAGTAATGTACAACAACCTCGGAAAAGAGCAGCGCTTCGAGATAGGTAATAGTGAACTTCAAGTTGTAAAAGACTATGTCTACTTAGGGCCGGTAAAGACCGTGAAGCCTAACCACGAGATTGAAGTAACTAGAGGAATAAGAATGGGGTTGAGCACATTTGCAAGCACTCTCAAATTATAACAGGTAGATTGCCAGTATCTCCCAAGAGAAAGGTATATAACAGATGTATTTTGCCGGTACTTAGCTACGGAGCAGAAACCTGGAGACTTACAAAGAGGGTTCAGCTTAAATTGGGGACGATGCAGCGAGCAATGGAAATAAAAATGGTAGTTGTAACCTTAAGAGACAAGAAGCGAGCAGAGTGGATTAGGGAACAAACGGAGGTTAAGGTTATCATAGCTGAAATCAAGAAGAAATGGACATGAGCCGGGCATGTAGCGCGTAGACAGGATAACCGCTGATCGTTAAGGGTAACTAACTGGATTCCCAAAGAAGGCAAGCGGGTTAGGGGGAGACAGAAGGTTAGGTGGACAGATGAGATTAAGAAGTTTGCGGGTATAAATTGGCAGCAGCAAGCACAGGACCGTGTTAACTGGCGGAACTCGGGAGAGGCCTTTGTTCTGCAGTGGACGTAGTAAGGCTGATGATGATGATGATATATATTGCTTGCATGGATGAAGGAAAAAAAAAACGATTGCCCCTTAATTCAGTAAACGAAAGGAGGTGCCCCCAATCCCTCCTTCCAGAACCAGTTTATTTGTCAGGCAGCATCAAAATATTTTGGGGCTAAAATCTAACCGATAAAGGAATCAATGGCTACTGTTGTCCGACTGCGAAAAAAATGTTTTAATAATGCAATCAAGTTGTATTTGATATTTTTATGTGGGGTATTACGTCCCAAACCACCATATGAATAAGAGAGACACCGTAGTGGAGGGCTCCGGAGATTTCGACCACCTGGGGTTCTTTACCATGCACCCAAATCTGAGCACACGGGCCTACAAGATCCCCGCTTCCATCGGAAAGGCAGCCGCCTCAGCTGGGATATGATCCCACGATCTGCGGGTCAGCAGCCGGGTACCTTAGCCACTAGACCACCGCAGCGTGGCAATGAAGTTGTAAAAAAAAATTGGCAGCATATCCACGGAGTGAATGATGAAGAGTGGGGGAAGCATTCGTCCGTCCATTCGTTCTTGCTTCCGTCCGCCCATGCGTCCGTCTGTGTGACCATCCATGCGTCCATCCGCCCATCCGTGCGTGCGTCTGTTCTTGCGTCCGTCCCTACGTTCGTCAATGCATTCGCACCTGCGTCCGTTCATGCGTCCATCCATGAATCTCTCTGTGTGTACGTTCGTCCATCTATTCAACACTGCAAGTACCACCATCTCGCATCTTTTCATCATATATTCCCCATATAGAAGCACCGCCATCCAGCGCACATTCCAAGGACTAAACGAGAGGTGGCACACGCACACTTTCTTACGGCTTGCGCTTCGGGTCTACTTTCCACCTTTAACCACCTCGAGTTCATGGTATATACTAGTTCACTGTACTCATGGCACTGTGGCCCAACGCTCGCTAAACCTTTCTGAAAACAAGGAGGTTACGCCCAGCGAGTATAACGCAGCAACCTTTCCCTGTCAGATCAGGCTCAATGTACATGCCAAAGGCTGCTTATGGGGAATGAGAGACAGGAGAATTCGGCTTTTAGTTAACCCGCACGCTGTGAATATTTTATTGTTCAACAGCGCACGGAAGAAATCTCTCACCGGCACCACCTTGGAGATCAAAATGTTATACGTGTTATACACTACTCCATGGCTGCGAGGGACAAACGGGTGCCGCTATAAAAAGCTTCGCCCCTGCGGTCCGGAGGTGTGGGACGCATTCAAGACACAGTGGCGTTTACACTGCTCAGTAGCAGGGCGGGCCCTTAGACGCCGTACGTTCGAGTAACTAGCAGACACTGCCACAAAGCTGCGTATTGCTCTTCGGGTTGATCGGCTAACTCCTTTGATGCGCGCATGGCAGCGAGAGTTAAGGGGTCGTTTTCAACGCCTTGTAGCAGCTTCGTCGTTGACAGTGGCTACTTGGCGTTGAAGACGTAATCCATGTGCTCACCCTGAGGTTCTACGCTTTCCGAAATGCTTGCTTCTCAACCCATCGAGTCGACTAGGAACTCCAGCTGCCAGACCCTTACACACTGCGTTCCCGCGGACACGTGATCAATCAGTTTTCTTAGATCACTTTGCCAACATGGCTCGTACGACAATGTCATCACATCGCTATACCACCGAGACAGCCACAATATTAAGTAGGCTCCCTCAAATTTCATCTGAAGTAGCTGAACAACTTGGCACAAGTCCGTCAGCTGACGAAGTTAAAGAGGCACTGTCTTACATGAAGCGTGGCTTGGCCACCGGGCCGGATGGGTTGCCTGTTGAGTTTTATTTAACGTTTTGGGACGACATTGGTACTGTTTTCACCTCTTTTATTTGCCGCTGCTTTGAGAACTTTGATTTGCCTGATAGTTTTCGCCATGGTCAAATTGTTTTAATACCTAAACATGATCCATCGTCGGTTCGCCCAGGGGAGTGGAGACCAATAACGCTCCTCAACGTTGATTACAAAACTTTCGCGGCAGTTATCACTCGGCGTTTGAGAAGCCTGATGCCCTCCTTAATAGGTCATGATCAGGCGTGCTCTATTCCTGGAAGAGAAATGCACAGTCTCTCCTTTGTTGTGCGTGATATAGTTGCGTACACGTTAACAAGATCAGCTAGAGGACTCTTGGTTTCACTTGACCAGGAAAAGGCATTCTATCGCCTCGAACATAGCTTTATATTTAGCGTAATGGCAGCATTTGGCTTCTCGCAAATCTTCGTTGAGCTTCTCAGAAACGCATACCGAAATGTTCTCATTACAACTCTTTATAAATCCATTGTAATAATTTGTCACTCTACTGACACGGTATACTGCTGTGCCTTTTGTTTTGTTTTCGCGTTGTGCGGATTGAGAGGAGTAGTCGACAGAAAATTGGTCAACTGTGAACCGTATGTTTTTTTTGGAACAGACTTTAGATTTGTATTTTTATGTTAAAAAACATGTTCTACTTTGCTTCATTCAAAAAGACATTAAAAAGGGCAGAAATTGTGGTACCAACAAGGTAAAAATGCGCAAAATTATTCAAGAGATATTAATCATTGAAACAAAAGGCCGGGACTGGAACATGGGCACGCTGAAAGTATTGAACAAAAGGGCGCAAAAGCAGTAACTACGTCTTTATCAAAACGTGTGATCTGCACAGCAGAAAAATTTCTTGTTCCAGACTACATAGACGAACTAGATTGAATTTTATTATCTTGAAAATTCATGCTTTGAAGCCTCAACATCAAATCTCTGCTTTTGGAATGGCTCTTCACTGCAGAAAAGTTATTCATAGTGAAAAGACGATTATGACTTCGAATTTCTAATTTAACATGATTAGTTCTTTTCAAGTACTTTATAAATTATACGTTTTACAATTTATATGTGACCGCCCCGCCACGGTGGTCTAGTGGCTAAGGTACTCGGCTGCTGACCCTAAGGTCGCGGGTTCGAATCCCAGCTGCGGTGGCTGCATTTTCGATGGAGGCGGAAATGTTGTAGGCCCGTGTGCTCAGATTTGGATGCACGTTAAAGAACCCCAGGTGGTCGAAATTTTCGGAGCCCTCCACTACGGCGTCTTTCATAATCATATGGTAGTTTTGGGACGTTAAACTTCACAAATCAATCAATTTATATGTGACCACAGTGAATTTATTAATTAGTCGCTTCTTGAGCAATACCTTCGTGTAAGGGTGAGCCATCATGAAAAGAATTATAATCATCTTCTTCTTCACTTGTCTTTTCACGGAAGTGCAGCAATATTGCTTTGTATGTAATAGCGTAGATATACATGTGAGGCTTTTTTCCCGCATCTCTCGTGAAACGAGTACTGTTAAAGTATGGCATGAATGCCAGCAGCTGCGTATGACAAAAACCACGAGAATTGAATGTGAACGATTTGTATGGGAGCCCCTTCAGAACAAACCAACTGTAACTTCTGTACTTCAGGATCAGGCCGTTCCTACTCATTCAAGCAGCAAATGTAACAAATAAGTCGAAGCGAGTGAATAATGCAGGCCTGTGAGAGCTATCTTCGTTGACAATGAAGACCTAGATTGTATAAAACATGGAAAGAAAGCATTGTCATTATTTCAACGAAGCTGTTCCACTCCCTCTACTCATCAGGGCAGGCCAAATGGGCAGGCATAGTATGGCGTGTTTCGCATAATTTGTGAATGCTTGAGAGCACTATACATACTCTGCCACGGGAAAGAAATAAGCTGTCCCAGATACGTAGTGCCTTCAGCATTCAAGTTTAGAAAGAGTTGTTAACGATGTAGAGCCCTTTACAATGGGAGAGCAAAAAGCTGTCCCGTGGGCCTGTATGTATCCTGTGAGCCAACTGTAGCTCTATATTGGCAGAACACGTGTAGACGCTTCTGTTAACGCCACAATATAGGTATATGAGGGCAAACTCAAAATAACAAAGTTAGTTTGCGCAAGGGCTAAAATCCTTCGTTCAGGAACTGGTGTTATTTAATTGTGTGGTTGTCTCAGCGCAGGTATATCGTCCGCCAGAGCCTAGTCATATATCATTCCGGGGTAAAAATACGCTCACATAGCTCGTCAGACATTCTTCATTTCTGTAGCATGCTACAAAATCACTTCATCGAAAAGCGATTTTATTGAACCATGGATTTCGAAAGAACGAAGACCGAGACGATTGGCTGGTTTGATTGGGTGCAGCCTTTGTTTGTGTGGGGCAATGCAGACTGTCGTTTTTTGTGTGTTTTCGCCATGATGGGCAAGGCGGGATGCATAACAAATACATGAAAAATATAAACACTCCCAGATGTCAAGAAATCAAACTGGTATGGGAGCTGGTTCTTGCACCAGCTTCAACGGATGTTGCCAGCCTGCATCTTTTTTTTTCTCACTTCTTCGCAGTCCCTCATGTGTAATATAGTACAAGGACAAAAAAAGAAAACATTTATAATTTTGATCAAAGTCACGTCCCGTAATAAAACGGTGGGTAAAGGTTACATCATTACCTGTGTAAGGGATCTAAGAGGTCATTAAACGTTGCTTGATTGGAATCGAGCAAGGATTGCCTAACAGAGATTTTCGGCGCCATATGAGAACGAAGAAAAAAGTGAGAACAGACACCGCACTTTCGTCTACTTTAGTTTCCACGTTGCTGCACCTCTCTGAAAATTTATAAATTTGTCAGAAACGGGATTGCTTTTGCGATGTGCGCAAAATAATGTAGTTGACAGCATAACGCCCCAACCAATATCTTCTCTTTTTTGTTGTTGTTGTTTTCAGTTCTCCCGACGAGCCTTTGGCTCAGCCATGTACCAAGCTGTGAAACTTTATACTTTGCTCAAGTAAGGATTGTATATTACAAAACGTTTAGATATTATGGGCAAAACTTTTGTGAAGAACATATATAGAATATTAAGTGTGGAGCGCATAACAATATACATCCTTCATTACTAAATTTTATAAACGAAATATATAAAAACATTGTAAATCTGCAGTAACCTATGTTATTTTCTGAGCAAGATATGACCTAAATAATAGAACGGGGATCATTGCATGCATAATTTATTAGGCGAATTTGACATGTGCACTTCTTGCCACCAAGACGTACATTTCAACGTGTTTTAAACCATGTGCTTGTTTTTACTTTCTGCCAACCGTTCACTTTGCTTTACACTACTCAAAAAGGGTTTGCCGCTCACGCAATCGATATTCCTTATTTTCTTTTCTCAAATGTAACCAACCAGCTTCAAAGAAATTTAACCAAAACTTCCTCACACGCACTCTAAGCAACCGATAAAAAGTTCGGCGAAAGCGTAGTACAAGGGCAGGCTGCCCGCTTACTACTCTATAGGTGTTGTCAATTATTATACATAATATGAGCGGTTAACAAACAGCGCGGACTTCGAGCAGTTATTATAGAAACAGTGGGCACCATTTTTATGTTCATTGTTCTAACAAATTGCGGCTAGTTTGGCACCTTCATGCCTCTGCTGGTCAGCCACGACCACCTTGCACTTTTATTCCTTTGACAACGCAGTTACCTCAAGCCTCGACGTGCGCCGGCACCCTTTTCAACGTCCAGCAGCAAGTGCTGCTGGCAGGGAGTCATTTACGACATGGAGGAGGTAGTTACCAAGCGACTACGTGCTGAACGATTAGATTGCCTCCTTGATGGGTCAATCATTTAGGCGCATTTGCTTACTAGCATGCTACAATATAGCTATTGCTCTCAATGAAGAACGTGATAAAAAAGTTATGCCCAGAAGGAAGCGATAAAAGGGAGAAGGCTGGGAGGTTAACCAGAAAGACATCCGGTTGGCTACCCTAGACTGGAGGATTAGGGTAGAGAATAATAAAGATGAGAAAGAGGGAAGATAAGGAAAAAAAAAGGAAGAGACTGGCAGTAATTTCGCTGCAGCGTGTAGAGATCCACCGAGAGTCAGAGGTAAACATCTTTTCTTAAGACTGCTACACCGTTCTGGGTGTGCATTACAGCCGATGTTAACACAGCCGATGTGATTGTGGACCCTCATATTTTCGTGGCCTCGAGATTGAAGAAAAATGCGGAATAGAGTGGCTCTTTAGCACTGGCTTATATTAATTTGCATAGCCCTAGTTGTGCTAACATTAGTAGCGCTTCTTCTCTGACAGTAAAACTGTGAAACTAGATGTTATAAGTTATAGTGCCAACCAATCACAGCACTAAAACCCAGGAGAATAGGAAAAAGTGGTGCATAATATTTCAGTAATTAGAGGAAAGAAGTATCAAGTAGAAATACATGAAAAGAAGTCAGTGCGTAGACTGACCGGCTACTCTACACTGGGAAAATTTGGCAAAAAGGTAAAAGATATTCTCATGTTTTTCCGCCCCTTCCCCTTCTTCCGCTCTCTAACAGACACGCACGTATACCTAGAGGAAAACTAGAGACTACACGCATATCCCCAACGTTTTTGAACCATGGGAAGGTATAAATCAGGTAAATGATTTGAATTATAAGGGGGTTTATTGAATAAAGTCAACTGCCTGGTTCAAGAGGCGTCAGTCACTGTCACGAGCTCAGCTCTTCGTCGTAGTCGTCTTTCAGGTGCTCCAACTAGATACTGTCTCTCTCCCTCTTCCCCACTACATTTGCCTCGGTGGTGAAGAGGAGCTATCCTGGCGACTCACTGCGAAGCAAGCACAAGGGGATCATAGTAAGGTTTTAAGTGGCTGATGTGCAGTGTCTCACGACCACGGCATCGTCTGTCCTCGGCAGGTGTCACTGGTTCGACGTCGTAGTTGACCGGTGACGTGCATCGAACGATGCGGTACGGACCATTGTACTTGGGTGCAAACTTTCGGGAGAGGCCGGGGGACTGGAATGGAACCGAAAGCCATATGAATGAGCCTACGGGGAAGCTGTGAGCACGGGGATGAACACGAGCAGCAGCGGCTGGCAAAGCGGTGGTTTCAGCGTAACGGGTTAGGTGGTCAACGGCCACAATAATCCAGCGATTTCTCGTAGGAGTACAAGGTAGTGGGCCGTAGAGGTCGATGCCGATTCTATCAAATTGCCGAGCTGGACGCGGCAGTGGTTGTAATTCGCCAGAGGCATGACAAGTTCTTTTCCGTCGCTGACACTCAGTGCAGGAGCACATGTACTTGCGGACGTACGAGTACATTCCAGGCCCGAAAAATCGTTGACGAAGCCGGTCGCATGTTTTCAAAACGCCAGCGTGCGCGTTTTGAGGGTCTGCGTGGAAGTACGCGCACATGTTAGAGCGCAAATGGCGAGGTATAACAAGAAGCCATTTCCTACCATCCAGCTGATAGTGGCGACGGTACAACATGGCATCCCGTATCGCATAATGGGGAATTTGCCGACGTAGTGCACGAAATAGACGCTGGCGTGGTGTCACCGAAGACGAGGAGAGAACGTCGATGAGCGAGGCTATCCAAGGGTCCTTGCGTTGTTCCGAAGGCATGTCAGCGGTATCGACGCTGCCGATGGTAGCTTCGGCGAAGGAAACAGGTGCAACGGCTGAAGGAAGGGGCGAACGAGAAAGAGCATCTGTGTCGGTGTGCTTGCGGCCTGAGCGGTAAATGACGTGAATATCAAATTCCTGTAAACGTAGCGCCCAACGTCCAAGCCGGCCCGAAGTAGCCTTCAATGAAGCGAGCCAACAGAGTGAATGGTGATCTGTAACTACATCGAATGGGCGTCCATATAAGTAAGGACAAAATTTTTGTAATGCCCGAACAATGGCCAAACATTCCTTTTCGGAAATTGAGTATTTGTGCTCTGCCTTGGTTAGGGTGCGACTGGCATACGCAACTACATACCCTGAGAAGCCAGGTTTGCGTTGAGCAAGGACAGCGCCAAGTCCTATGCCACTGGCATCCGTGTGCACCTCGGTTGGAGCAGTAGGGTCGAAGTGGCGTAAAATAGGTGGTGAAGTGAGGAGATGACGTAATGTTACAAAAGCATCATCGCATGCCGGCGACCATTCAGAGAGGTGTCCATCGCCAGAGATCAGCTGTGTCAGTGGTGCGATTATCGAAGCAAAGTTCTTCACAAAGCGGCGAAAGTAAGAGCGTAGTCCGACAAAGCTGCGAAGCGCTTTCACAGTCGTAGGCTTCGGGAGCTCAGCGACAGAACGAAGCTTCTCTGGGTCTGGGAGGACGCCCTGTTTTGAGACAACGTGACCAAGTATTGTGAGCTTCCGAGCTCCAAAGTGGCACTTCTTGATATTTAGTTGAAGGCCTGCGCTCGTGAGGCAGCTCAAGACTTCGCTGAGACGTTGGAGATGGCTGTCAAAATCAGGGGAAAAAAACAACGACATCATCCAAGTAGCATAGGCATGTCTTCCATTTTAGCCCACGCAAGACGCTATCCATCATCCTTTCGAATGTGGCTGGCGCATTACAAAGGCCGAAGGGCATTACATTAAATTCGTATAGCCCATCGGGCGTCACAAAAGCAGTTTTTGGACGATCTGATGGTGTCATGGGGACCTGCCAATAACCGGACCATAGGTCTAGTGATCAGAAGAATTCAGCGCCTTGCAAGCAGTCCAGGGCATCATCGATGCGCGGCAAAGGGTATACGTCTTTAATCGTGACTCTGTTTAAACGGCGGTAATCGACGCAAAAGCAAATCTAGCCGTCTTTTTTCCTCACAAGTACCACAGGTGAAGACCAGGGACTGCTGGACAGCCGAATGACGCCACGTTGAAGCATGTCGGCCACTTGCTCGGTGATTACACGACGCTCCACATGAGATACACAGTAGGGACGCCGTCGCAGAGGCGCTTGGGAGCCGGTGTTAATCTGATGCAGAACGGTGTGCGTTCGGCCTAAGGACGTCTGCTGGCAATCGAACGAGCCACGAAACTGGTGAAGAAGTTCTAGAAGCTTTTCGTGGTGTGGTTCTTCAAGTTCGCCATCAATTGAGGGGCCAAACAAATTATTATTTTCGTGTACAATTGAATGGGCAGATGGCGTCAATGCATTAAGCTGCAAATTACTTTCACCGTCAAGGTCTAAGATGGAGGAAACGTCTAAGTTTTCGAATGTTCCAATACATTCTCCGCGACGCAAGGTTGTGGGAGACGGCAAGGGATTTGTGACAAACAAATTGGTAGCGCCCGCCGAAATATCTAGAACTGCAAACGGCCACGCGAGGATCTAGCGACTTTGGAATGTTTCGGAAGGCGTAAACAATACTGCAGGCTTAGACACCTCGGCACAAGATACGGGAACAAAGGCTGCACTAGTCGGTGGTATGTCGATGTCGTCAGCGACAAACAGCTTGTTGAACGGAAATTCCGGAGACGAGGCACACAACGCAGAGAAGGCCACTTCAGCACGAGCACAGTCGATCACCGCATCATTACGAGACAGAAAATCCCAGCCGAGGATCACATCATGAGAACATGCCTGTAGCACAAGAAATTCAACGGTATACAAAACAACTTGGATGAGAACGCGGGCGGTACAGGCAGCTGATGGTTGAATATGGTGAGCACTGGCAGTACGGAGGGACAACCCCTTTGGCGTCGTGGTAACCTTCCGAAGCAGGCGGCAAAGTTTCAAATCAATTACTGAAACGGCAGCACCAGTGTCCACAAGCGCAAGGGTACGGTAACCATCCACAAAAACGTCGATGAGGTTTCTCGGAAAAATGCGACGACTTGTTTGTTTCGACGACGACGCAGTTCGTGCCTCCGGAACTGCGGCATCTAGTTTTCTGCGTCTGAAGGGCAGGGTCGACGGCGCATAGGCGAGAGGGAGCGACGTCGGGGAGATGAAGATCGGTGACTGACTGAGGGAGGGCGGTCGGGTGAAGAGGATCCTTGTTGACGTGCCTTGTTGTTAAAGCGCCGAGAGTCGTGCGACGACCTTTGCATGTTGTCGCTATGAACGACAGGGCGGCGGCGGCACAAGCGAGCCACATGTTCTGCGTAACCGCAAGAATAGCAAATCGGGCGGTTGTCTGCGGTGCGCCACGGATTCGGAAACGCTGCAATTGGCTGGCTGAACGTAACTGGTGATGGCCGAACAGGAATCGATGAGGTAGCATAAGTGGGCTGTCGAGGTGCTCTGGCTGCAACGACTTGCGCATACGTCAAGGGTGTGGCCTCCAGAAGTGGGGAACGAGCGAAAGGCAAAGCGTCCACTACCTCATCTTGTATGACGTGCCTTATGGCCGGGGCCAGATAATCTGGGGCCAAAGAATGCGTTTGTGCTGGCTCGGGCGCGGTCGATAGAATGGAGAGCTGCCGAGCGACCTCCTCACGTACGAACTACTTTATGCGAGCCAGCATGTCGTTCTGGTCTCCGAGAGTCAAGGCTGCGATCAAATCACGTTGTTCCAGAGAGGCCCGTGTTTGGGCGCGTTGCTTGCGCAATTCGTCAAAACTCTGGCACAAGCTGACGTGTTCGGCAATGGTTTGGTGGTCCTTGGCTAAGAACATTTGAAATGCGTCATCGCATATGCCCTTGAGGATTTGTTTGATTTTGTCGGCTTCGAGCATCGCTGGGTTTACCCGCTTACACAAGTCAACAACGTCTTCAATGTAGCTGGTAAAGGTGTCTCCTTGCTGTTGAGCGCGCTCACGAAGTCGTTGCTCTGCGCGGAGTTTTCGCACAGCAGGGCGGTCGAAGATTTGCGAAAAGGAGGCCTTGAATGAATCCCGGCTGGCAATGTCGGCTTCATGATTGCGCAACCAGAAACTAGCGACGCTGGACAAGTAAAAGCTTACATAGGTCAGCTTAACCGCATCGTCCCACTTGTTCGCTGCGTTCACCTTGTGGTAAGTAGCCAGCCACTCCTCAACGTCTTAGCCGTAAGTGCCGCTGAAGATCGGTGGGTGAAGCAGTGGCCACACGCCGGGACATGTAGAGGCGGGAACTTGTGAGGTACCTTGAGTGGAGGGTTCTTGCGACATTGCTGGCACTGCAGGTAAGGTGCGATTTCTTAGTTTCAGCTTCGAAGACTACCCAGCACTTCCACCAGAATATAAGGGGGTTTATTGAATAAAACCAACTGTCTTGTTCAAGAGGCGTCAGTCACTGTCACGAGCTCAGCTCTTCGTCGTAGTCGTCTTTCAGGTGCTCAAACTAGATACTGTCTCTCTCCCTCTTCCCCACTACAGAATGTATAAACTATGTAACCGAAAAACACTATTAGGCCGTGCTGTGTTTGACTGGTTGCTGTAGCTGCGCTAATTAATCTATCGATGTGCTGTTCGTTCACAAAATTCCGGCCATAATATCGTCCTCCTGAAGAACGTCTATGTTCCAGAAGCCGGTTAGTCACTTGACCACGATTATGTAAGGTCTCTGTAACAACTCCACCTAAATGCTTTTGATAAAACTTTTTGATGTGTTCCAAGTGGTATATTTTTACTAGAAAGATGTCAGCGCCACTGCAAAAGTGCTCTAGACCTCGATATACGTACAATACAGAAAAAAAACCTATTCCTCAGTCTATTGAGGTTAAGAAGGACGCTAATGCACCACTTTGAAAAACGTTGGTGTGGGAATAGACGACAGGAACTATCATCTATACAGATTGGTAACCATTGTCTACCAAGCGTGAAGTTGATTTTAAATCGCTCTCGCCGTTACATCAGTCACTCTGTACCTGTCAGTATTGGGCATTAAAGCCAGTATACCTGCATCTGAGTTTGACGCACTACCACAGTAAAAAGAAAGACACACATGATCCCTTAGACATTCACCTAAAATGACACGAAAGTGAAAGACATCCCCTTTTTTTAACATGAAAGCATTTTATGCAGGAGTCCATGAAGATTTTAGTTAAGTATTTCCGTCACGGAAATGACGTCAAAACATGCGCGTGTTAAAAACTGAAACAAAAATTTCCGTCCACAGGAGTCGAACCCATGACCTCTGCTCTGCCATGGTGGTCTGCTGAATAAGGTACTCGACTACAGACCTGCAGGTCACGGTATCAAATCCTGGCTGTGGTGGCTGCATTTTCGATGGAGGCAAAATTGCTGTATGCCCGAATGCTTATACTTAGGTGCACGTTCAAAAAGACCAAGTGGTCGAAATTTCCGGAGCCCTCCACGACGGCATCTCTCATAACCAAATGGTGCTTTTGGGACGTTAAACCCCACATGTCAATCAATCAATCAACCAATCAATTAATCAATCCATGATCTCTGGGTCCACGACAACAAACGCCCGCATGCTATCTATTGTGCTGTGTTCACATACTTAATTGTGCCTGATTCAATCCCAGCAATACCTTGACCAGGGAAGCTTTCTACACTCATCGTTGTTTCCACCTACGAGAAGCTTCCATGAACGGGCTCCGATCTCTCAGGCAATGTAAGTACAAGGAAGAAACTTTTAGTGAAGAGCAAAGACAGAGTAATACGTGAACTGTTAAAAGCTTTTTGTAGTACGTGAATGGGTGATAACTGCGTAATCGACCCTTCTGTTGCTCTGTATACCGCAGAAAGTAATTTTCTGCGCAGCTTTTCTTGACAAGAGCTAATCTAAAATGTTTTCTCCTTTCGACCTTCTTATTTTGATTTAATTTAGACGTGTGGAAAAAAGTGCTTATACATGCTGAAACCAAATAGATGAAACCAGTCGATAATTTGTGCTATTTCTGTTTAGTCAGGCATATCTCTCCTGTGTTCCTCCGCTCAAATGCGCAATGATTCCCTTCAGTGTGTGTGTTGGTTGCCGGGGTAACGTGGGTGACATTATGTTCAAGGCCCTAATGAGCGCCTGCTAAATTGCCTGTATGTTAGGTGCTTAATTACTCAGCCGGAAAGCGCATAGTTTTAATAGTCATACAATTTCATAGCATTATTTTCTGGCAGAACATCAAATACAACTTTTTCTATTGTTAATCTTTGTGTTAAATCAAATTGGCTATCAATACTTTTATATTTTAGTTCTTCTAACTTTAGCTTTCCTGTTAGGATGACAACCACTTGCTAAGAGTTTTATTGGTCATTGTTTTTTTTCTCGCCAACACGCAATAACAACTAAAAAGTGCGTTTTCTTTCTTAAAATGTTGTCTACACATTTGAAATAACCAATATTCATGTAGCCAACAGGTATAAATATTTTAAGCCATTACTTCATGATAAATAAGGCCAGAGCATTGCAGAATGTTACTATTTAGCTAAAGTATTTCTTCCTACAAATAACAGCTATATGTTCCCCGAGGTGCTTGACTTGAAGCGCCGAGGTTGCGGCTTTTGTACATCCAGGAATATTGTTTTCGATCACTGCATCTCTCGGACCGTGAAATTGGAACTTGGCGAGGCGTAAAGGTCCGTTGCCCCCTTTAATCTCTCATGTCATGCTCAAGACGAAGTGAAGCACGTCCCAGAAATACGGGTATGTCATAACTCATACTCCTGTGGAAAATAACAACAAAAAAACAGATGATGACCAACCGACCAAGTACGACCGCAAATAAACAGCCGGGAAAACTACGGGTATAAGGAAAGGAAAACAACAACAAAATTTGCGGAAATAACAAACGTTACAATACCGGTGCTGAAAAAAAACTCATTGCGAAGAATACCCAGCGGTTTTTCAGCGGCAAGTGCAATCTCTTGAACTGATATTGATGGTGGATCATAAACAAAGGAATGTGAATGACAAAAGCATGACAAAGTTCATAGTTCGTGTTCACCAGTTTTCATGCCTTTGTCTCCTGGTCTTTAGTACATGTGAGGCGTACTTTTCTTGCATAGTTCCATTTTTATTCCCCTTCCCACAGCTCCCGTGCAGAGCAGCCTACTGGCAGATGTGTAGGTACTCTCGCCTAGCTGCCTTTTGGTTTCCTCCTTGCTTCTCTTTGCTCCTCCGTCACCGAAAATGTTCTTAGAATTGTTCATCTTTTGCTTTCCCTGCTGTCCACAATCATGAAGTTTTCCTTTTGGCTTTTTTTGTTTCAATTCAGGTTCGTGTTCAATAAACAGAAAAATCGGGACTTCAGCTTCAAGTAGTAGTACTTGAATGTAAACATTCGACAGATGTCTGTCTTGTTGGGTATGAAAACTGGGAAATGATTTAAACTCCAACGAAAAGTTTTTGAAGAAACCTGGCGTTTGGAAACCGACTTCGGTTCCTTCCTCAGGGGAAACTGGAACTACGTATGTTACTACACGAGTCGTGGCATATGCAACGAACGGCCCAAAACATCAACCGCTCTCTCGGAACCCTTCCTCCATCTATACGCACGGAAAGCGCTCTACAGCAAAACGAGAGAGAGGGTGGACGTTAATAACCACCCCGCCAGTGCTTTGAAGACGTTGCTACTACGTAGTCCCAGTTTCAAAATGTCGGGTTTCTTCATAAAGCTTTGGTTGGATTTTAAATCATTTCCAAGTTGTAGTAATGTTACGAACAGTTGCGTAAGGGCGTAAGAGCTTGAACTTCAGGACTGTCAAGTGGGGACCCACTAAATATATTTTGAGGCAAATGACGCCGTTGATGGGGGAAACTACAAAAGAACACTAAAGAACGAGAAATATACCGCTCTGTAAAAATAAGAATTATATTACTTATTACCCATTTAGGTGATCCCAACTTCCTACATTTAGGCTCTTTTTAAGGAGATGGATTATCTCTCCTTTAGGCAGCACAACTCCGCCAGGTGAGTATAACGAAATTTCACGTGTTTCTTTGTGGAGAAACCTATATGTGGCAATTCGGCACAAAAACGACAGGTGCAGTCAAGGAACATATCTTTTTTTCTCGAAATGTGAATAGAGAATTACGGATCACTGACTGAAGCCCTCGTTCAGGATTTTTTTTTCTTGTTTTGTCCGTCATTTTCACGCGTACCGATGTCGCCTTATTTTCGTATCTGAATTTATTAACGAACAGAGGTGGAAAATAAACTAACGCGATTTACTAGTAAAGATAATACATGCGAGCAGAGGCCGTGGTATGCATGGGACACTTGAGAGTTGAGATGATAGGAAGAGCCGAGGGAAATCTCGCTGCCTCATCTACTTCTGTGAGCGTAGCCACGAAGCGTGGAATAGTATTGAAACTGTTTCCGTAAATATGGTTATCTACAGCAAGAACTCCGGTATCCCAGATGATTCCCTACTTTATAAGTATTCACCTTTCGGTAGCAGAACTAAAACTAGAGGAACCTGAAGTTTTGAGTAAACTTCAAGACATTTCACTCCAAACTCTGCGTCGACGTCTCAAGCCTTCCAATGCTTGAATTTGGTCACACACCAAAAATTACTTTTCAGGCTCTTCAATTAATCTCCTCAAAAAATGTTCTAAAGCACATGACGTAAATCGTATGTAGTTCTCCGCCCGTAAAATAGTCGTTGTAGTTGCTCCCCAAAACTACATGCCCCTTCATGTATACGCACTATGCTTAGTATGGTCGGAAAATTTTATAGCAGTTTACTCATTCTGGCGAATATTATGAGCAAGGCCTCGAAAAAGAGGATATGCCTCCTTTTATCAGTCACGATAGTTAGATTACAGTACCCGTTCATTATGGAAAACGCCTTGAAACGAGTTACAGTGAGTTCTATGTCTTCGTGTTTTGAGAAATCAGATAGTGAGTCGTAAACATGATATATACACCAAATGAACATCCTTACGCGTTTCTTATGGCGTAACAATACGCGTAAACTGGTATATTGCTTATCTTTCATAAGTTTGTTTCACTATTGAGCTATGATGTCCTACTTACTTTTTTGTTGATTGTTATGGTCATACTCATCTTTGCGAAGTAATACTTGCAGAAGTGTGTCGAATTTCCTTTGGTCTCGTTAATTCCCCATGGCCAGCTTTGCATCTGCTAAACTCGATTATGTAACAGTAAACAGGACAGACAGACACATAGACAGAGAATTTTAATGGATATAGGCAATGCGTTTAGAAGAGTTAGGATGTTTTCGATGTCTTCGTGTTTTGTGAAACCGAGTATAGCAAGGCTTACACACGATACATAAATCACGTGAGCATACTAACGCGTTTTTTCTGACTTACCAATGCTCATAAACAATCATAGTTCTTATGCTTCCTAATGTTCTCGCAATATACAGGAGTTGTTATTTATCATGTCGGCTATTCTTCTCATTAGGCAAACGCTAATAAAAGCGACCAGTTGTTCTAGGGAAATTAACCTCTATTCACAAGCACACAACCTGGAAAGAAAAGCTTGAGTCACGTCTCAGAGCCTAGGTGTTGAGAAAACAGACCCACTTACGTTCTTTATCACGTTGTTAGCGCTTGCCTTGACAATAATTTTTCTCTTCGCACTGTTTTTCCGCTCGTACATTTCGGTACCTTAGGAAGTGCTTTTGACATGAATCACTCAGCAAGCTACTAATGAGAAAAGTCTTTGAAAGTTCAGATTATCAGTAAGCCAAGCGACTTTTGGTAAGCGTTGCTAAAATGAAAAAGCAAGAGTGGCAAAATATTTCACGCAACAAAGTCAGCAATACTACCAGCTACATATCATTTTTGAAAAGTTCGAACTTCTACACCGTGGAAGGAAAATGAGGTTCTTTTCGTTTTTTCACGACCCATATTTTTATTGAGTACTTTAAGTCCTTTTTAGTGAAATAAGAGATCTAAAGTTAAAAAAAAATTGGCAGATAACACGTACCGGGGAATTGACCTTATGCGAAGCATGCGGAAAGAAGGTGACTGTATTGCAATTTTTTATTGAGCGACACGTCATGAAATTACGCTAAATATATGTACAAATGTTGCACGCACAGACATAAATTTAAGAGTTGCAGATCCTCATATAACCAGTTGCTTGCACTTGCGCATTGATGCCAACTGTAGCACGCGTATTAGCAACACCAGAAACTGATATGAAGCGCTGATTCTCGCGAGGAAGCTGGCCCTTGACGCTGCTACATATATCAACTTCAGTGCATAGCAACGAACCACAATTGACGTTAGCCTGACGTGACGGCTCTATCAAAAGTGTACATATATAATGTTTATGAACTTGGGTAGGCAGCCCTGCAAATACTATTCATATTTGACGAAGATTATTGTCTATTTGAAAAGTAGTTTCCGACACCTGGCGTGGTACAATGCTTCATTGCCATACAGAATGCTTGGGTAGGATTCCAGCTTGGACCCTCACATTTACTCTTTGTATTCGTCCGGTCGACACTACCGATGTCGGGTATTTCTTAACGCTCGCGCGTTAAAACAATCACCCATGTGTGTTGTCGTTGTTCCTGGGTAAATACTAAGTGTAAATCACCTGTGATACATAACCGCTTACCAGGGACACACACCCGGCCGTGGGTATGTGCCACTGTCTAGCCGGAAGCGTTTGACGACGTACGCGACAAGATTGTGACATTGTTTAGACAAACTTGCACAGGAACGCTGGAAATCATTCTGCGAATCATTGGATCCCCGAAAGCCGTTGTCCCGCATCTGGAGCACTATTCGTGGCCTGCGCTCGGCTCCCCAACAAAGACATCCTTTCATGGCTTTAGCCCTACATTCAGGCCACACCCAACTTGAAGTGGCAAATGAGTTTTGTACGCGAATCGCCGGTGTGTCCGCCTTGTCTGCTGGCACCATTAGGAGTGTTATCCCTGAACCCCGCATCTACGAAATGGACAATCTTTTCACTATAGAAGAACTTGACGCATCTTTGGCGGCTTCCAGACGATCATCTTCACCAGGACCCGATGGCATCACCTACGCCGCTCTAGCCAACCTTCAACAGGAGGCAAGGGGACAGTTGTTAAGCTATTACAACCACTCATGGCTGGCGGGCAATGTTCCCCAGGATTGGAAGATAAGTAGACTTGTGCCACTACTCAAAGCAGGAAAGTCACCATTTGATTTGACATCATTTCGCCCTGTTGCCCTCGCAAGTTGCGTAGGAAAAGTCATGGAAAGGATGATACTTACACGCCTAGAATGGTACCTTGAGCGGTACAACGTATACCCAAACTGCATGACGGGTTTTCGGCGAGGTAGATCATCTCTTGACAACGTGATTGATCTCACAACATTTATCCAGCAACAGAAGAGCCTCAAGCGCATACCACTGGCACTCTTCCTCGACGTCAAAGGGGCTTATGATAACGTAACACATAAAGCCATCCTAGACTCGTTGGAAGCTGTTGGAATCGGTGGTCGGATGTTCCAATGGATCCAGGATTATTTGACAAGAAGGTCCTTTTTTGTACAAACCTCAGATGGACCTACCACCAATTACTATATCTCCCGTGGCGTCCCTCAGGGCGCCGTATTAAGTCCCACTTTATTTAACCTCGTGATGGTAGGACTTCGTGAAATTTTGCCAAGTACCATCCTCATATCCATATATGCTGACGATATTTGTCTATAGGACTTCGGCTGTAACTCGTCTACAAGTACGTGCAAGAGTCCAGCAGGCTGCCACTTTGACATGCTCATATCTCCGCAAGCAAGGTCTTTCCGTCTCAACGGAGAAATGCGCATTGGTTGCGTTTACCCGCAGAGCTATGACACAATACCCCGTTACCATCAATGGACAAAATATTCCATACCAGAAGAACCATCGCTTCCTGGGTGTGATCATTGACCGGGACCTTTCGTGGAGTGCCCACTGCAATTACCTGAAGAGAAGGCTAACTTCCATTGTCCATATAATGCGGTTCCTCTGCGGAAAATCTTGGGGCGCATCTATAAGGTCAATGATGCAGCTATACAGAGCACTGTTTCTGGGATTTTTGTGCTACAGCTTGCCGTTACTGGCAAGTACGTGCAAGACGAACATCCGCACTCTCGAAAGTCTACAAGGACAAGCACTACGCGTGTGCTTAGGATTGCCGCGATGCACCTCAACCTACGGGGCAATTATGATCGCAAGAGAGCATCCAATTCGAACATACATCACCACTGACAATTTGAGAGCCCACATAAGACACCTCTGCCGAGTTCCTGGTCACCATGTTGCAGTGTTGCCACATCAAAGACCACACGCGATCTTTTCAAAGATTATTTCTGCCCATAGAGAATGCCTCCCTTTTGGCTTCACTCCCGCAACAAGACCAGCGTCACCCCCGTGGTGCCTACAACAACCACAGGTGTGCCTCACTATTCCGGGAATAACGAACAAGAGCCATCATTCAACAGTGGTTCTACGACAGGTGACATTGTCGCTACTCAACGAAAAATACGGCCAGGGGACCCACATTTACACCGATGGATCGGTCTCGGCTGACAGCTCCACAGGTGCTGTTGTCATCCCGGCGTACCAGGTCACTATAAAGCTCAAACTGTCGCATAGGACAACATCCACAGCAGCGGAGCTTGCCGCCTTACGTGCTGCTATACTTTATATTGCGGAGACCCGACCTCAAAAATGGGCTGTGTTCTGTGACTCCAAGGCATCCCTTCAGAGCTTGCAATCAGCTTTACGACAGCGGGAGCACCAACAACTAGTGAATGAAATAAGAGAAGTGATTCACGAAGTTTTATCGAAAGGACATGACTTGGTGTTCCAGTGGTTACCGGGACATTGTGGTATTGTCGGTAATGACCTTGCTGATAATGCTGCCCGATCCGCCCACGCGGACGCCCAGACAACCCCAATTCCATTGTCGAGAACCGACGCTGCAAGGGGCCTTCACTCGTTCGCTAACACCATGTCGGAAACTTGGCTGAGTGACCCCAGTGTCAGGAACCGCCGCCTACACAAATTGGACCCATCGAGAAAGCTTCAAGTTCCATCGGACCTCTCCCGCCAGGATGCAACTTTACTGTGCCGCCTGTGGTTAGGAGTAGCTTTTACAAAGGCGTACTCCTTTCGCATAGGAATGGCGGATAGCTGCCGATGTGAATCGTGCGACACTGACGAGACAATAGAACATCTACTGTGTTCATGTGAACGTTTTGCGAGCGAACGCAATTTGCTACGCGAAACGTTGGAGACACTAGACAGTAGACCTTTTTCCGAAGAGAAGATACTTGGCTCATGGCTCTACGCGTCGCTGGCCAGCAAAGCGACGCGGGCACTGCTAAGTTTTCTGAAGACGACCGGACTACGCGACCGCTTATAAGCGTGCAATGGACAAGGTCCCACCAACATACACGTTGCCCTTCACTTCTCTCTCTCTTCTCCTTTAATCCCCTCACCCCTTCCCCCAGTGCAGGGTAGCAAACCGGACGTGCGTCTGGTTGACCTCCCTGCCTTTCATTTCTTCCCTTCCTCCTCCTCCTCCTATTCATGTCTTGACCAGCGCGTCACTTTCGTCAGACGATCTTACACTTTCATGCTAATTTTGATTCACGCCACGTTAAGGGGGTGAACCCGAGAGCACGCAAACGTAAGTGCTTAGATAGATAGTTAAATAGACAGATAGATAGATAGATAGATAGATA
This sequence comes from Rhipicephalus annulatus, assembly GCA_013436015.1. NCBI lineage: Eukaryota > Metazoa > Arthropoda > Arachnida > Ixodida > Ixodidae > Rhipicephalus > Rhipicephalus annulatus. Next base: position 116,199 of record WOVY01006391.1, on the reverse strand, counting down.
GATAGATAGATAGATAGATAGTTAGATAGATAGATAGATAGATAGATAGATAGATAGATAGATAGATGGATAGATAGATAGATAGATAGATAGATAGATAGATAGATAGATAGATAGATAGATAGATAGATAGATAGATAGATAGATAGATAGATAGATAGATAGATAGATAGATAGATAGATAGATAGATAGATACGCTCTAAGTCGTCGAAGTTCGCTAAGAAATGCTTCGCATTTAAAAAACGCCATTTACACGAAGTGAATGTTGATGAGCGGCCGAACTCCATAGTTAATGTATGGGTGGACGAAGTCACGCTCATCGTGGGGACTTCACCGGCCACCAAAAAGTCTTAGCAAGCTGAGTACCCTGTGTGCGCTTACTAAGATCTTTAATGGTGGCGACACACCCCCACTGTAGAACGGCGATAGCGGTGGTGCGCGATTGCTCGTTTCTGATGCTGGAGATGGCGATCAAACTGTTATCGAGCCACAAGCGGTTGCGAACCTTGCCGCTGTGACCGAAACTGCGATCTAGGAAGTCGTGTTTAAAACGCATAAGCCCCACCAACCTAAGGTATAGCGATCGCTTCGGGTGCTTGCTTGCAATATCCTTCGCCCGTACGCCCTTAGGATCCGCTTCTCGGCGCTTCCGTGCCGCCACCACTTCGCGGGGTTTCAACTCCAGGTCCGATTGTCTTTGTGCGCGTTTTGCCGCCGTTGCCCGAGCCCTCACCACCTTCGAATAGGTGGTTTGTCGTTGTTGAAGGATTTTCGAGCTCTCACCTTCCAGTTCAGACGGCAAGCCCACGCTGCAACCACCTTGGGAGCCCTCCATTCAACCATTCTGTCTTCTTCATTCATATTAACACTCTCTAAGCGCAAAGACTGAGTACTGCTGAGAAAGAGAGAGAGAGAGAGAGAAAAAACGCGTTCGGTCGCTTGTAGGAGTAGCGCGTGGGAGTGAAACTAGTGCCGCAGAGCCATCATGTGGGCCCTCGAGTACTAGCGGCTGGCTGCGACGTGACAACAATCAAGCCTCCACATTAAGGAGCTTCGAACCCAAAATCTTCAAAGTGAGTCTTCAAATTTTTTGGCTATTAAGGCTTTCTCCAACGTTTCTTCAACCTATCAGACTAAGTACTTCTTGTAAGAATCAATCTGTGAGCATTAATACGATGTTGGTAAGTGTTTGTTGATAGCTGCGTGGGGTTCTTTATGTATGAACAGAAAATTCTAGGCCAAGGTAAACGGAAAGAAAGGAAAGGTCCGAAGAAGCACTGCACAACGTGACACTTTCTTCATTTTCCCACCTTAATCATATGCAGACGTGTGTTTTTACTACATGTGACTTGTTATGTACAAGGAACATTCGTAACATTAGTTCGACACTTAGTATCTTGTGGTTTTCGGCTGTGAACTAAACGTCCTTATTGATACTGGCAGTGGCAGGTAAACGGGCTGGACATCTTGTACTTTGATTAAGTTCCACGCTGCAATCTGGCCTGGCAGCACTGCAAGATCACCACAACGCTCATGTTTTCTCACTAATCAGCGATGATTTCACTTTGAAATTTTTGCGCACGCACAAGGGGACACAGAAGAGAACACAAACGGGTGCAATCTAACATCTGGGTTATTTTTCGAAAATATCAATTTCATATATGTGCAAGGTACAGTGATAAGGAATTGCCTAACGACATCTTGTCTTCACAGTCATGTAGAAGGAAAACAGTGATGGCTTCGTGGTGCTATTTGCAAGTCCCGCGAGGGGAAACGATAAGCCATGATCACGTGATCTTCAACGGAGCAGTGGCGGTGATCAAAGATTCTTTGTTCCTGCAGAATGGCACCTAATGGATATCGATGGTTCACGAGCCCGAATGCGAAATTCTGTTTGACAATCAATCAATCAATCAATCAATACAATTCAGTCAGTCTAAATTATATTTTCACAATGCTCAATGCAGTGTGATGTAAGGTAAAATAAAGGACTAGAAAAAAATACTGCGCTTATGCAGCTTCAATCTGTTGTAAATTGTTTGATTCTCTCGCGTGAACGGTACGCACATTTCACTGTAGAATAAATTTACAGAATTTATGTGACGCTGTAATTTTTTTATTTCGTTCAATATCCCACCGAGATGAATTTCTCAAACTAGGCTTTGTTTGCAAAAGGTCGTTGTTGTGCTCCCTCCTCGCAAAACATTTTTGGTCCCTAAAAAAATGTTGACTTGGCAAATATTTCTTTTTTGAGAGCACCGCTAAAATTTGGCTGTGCCTTGTCGAAGCAGCAAAGTTCGTTCAAATCAGCTTAGCACTATTCTCAGACAGTTTTTGATTTACGATTTTTTTAAAAGGGCATTCAGAGATCGCCACGGGTTAACACGTTTCCTTCGGTACTTTTGTTTTCAAAAAAAATGAAAAAATTTAACGCATAGCATGAACGACAGAAAAGGAAGCAAGAAAACCATTACCCACAGGCAATGTGTTTTCCGAACAAAATTTATTGCAGGATCTAGCCAGAAACTACAAAGGCAATGAAGTTCAGACGTGTGGGGTGATAAATGTGCCTACTGAAGCTGGAAAATTGCCGAACGTTTAACTTCAGCGAGGTGAAAACAATTTGCGGTTTCTTTCACACGAACAGTTTCAACCACACTACTGTTGTTTGTCTTTGTGGCACTTTGATTCTTTCGAACCCTCCTGTCTCCCCAAAGAGTGTACTTGTTCGTTTCTGCGTAATACAATGCGATCGACTTCTTCTCATCGTCTGAATGGTAATCATGGGCCGCGGATAGGCACACATAATAATAACCAGAAAAACACAAAATTGACATGAGCTTCGCACTAAGAGCTTTTTATAAAACGATTTCGCTCATCAAAAATATCTGCACAATCAATTACGGATGTCTGCTGTGACGCAGGAATATGCTAACTAAGAGGGAGAAGGTTGCGACGTAACAGCGCCCACGAGTGCGTATCCGAAAGCGAGAAAGTAATTCTTTGACACGCACGAATCCCCCCATGTAAAAACTTGGGTGCTCTGTCTTTTGTTCATTTTTTTAGAAAACATATCACTTGCAATACGCGCCATTCAGTGCAGTTGTTGGCATGTATGTGAGCTTTTTTCATTGTTGGTAAACAATTAAACAGAATTTCATTACCTTTTCTGCATTTTGTACCAACATTCACAAAATACCAGACTTACAACAAGGGCACAGCAATGAACGGAAGAACAACAAATTGTGATCTTCTAAGAAGTAGAGCTAGAAACTCCTTCAATATCCGATCTGGCGTAACTCCACAAGAGAACAGAAAGAATAGCAGAATAGGAAAGTTAGGAAATTCGGCCAGTTTAGTTCGACCACTTTCCGAGCCTACACATGGCAACAGAATTGGGGAAACTTTGGCATAAGGGAACACAACTGCTTGGCTGAGCGAAGCATTCTTGGTGCTGTCTGTAGTCCCATTGTGAAGTAAGCGGGCGGATTGCTGATGTTCACAAAGATACCTATGCGTGAGTACCTTTATGATAAAATTTCGCAGAAGCTGCTTGAGCGACGCAACCCCATCCTTTCACCCGCCTTCATTCAAGCTCTATCGCTAGACTGGCAGCACGTATTTCACCAAGAAAGCAATTTGCAGGAGTTCACTACGGCTCCATGACTCATTACCGTCACGAATACGATGTTGTAAAGTATTTACTAACAGATCGTAAAAAAAGACTAGAAGGAAAAGTTCATCAGCTGGACTTCGAACCAGTGACCTCACGCTCCTCAGGGTGCGATGCCTACCACTGAGCCACCGAGCGACCCTTCACCGATGCGCTAACGACGAGCCATTTATATACACCGTGTACTGCTGGCGGATCTCGGTGCTCGGCACTTACGCGTTGTTTAGTAATCAGTGCGTGTCTTGTGCGAGCACTCCAGATGTCGTTGTGCCGGGCCACCACGCGCGTCGGCGTGCTCGTGTGCTTCCACAAAGTGCGCATTGATGTTATCTAGCGGGGCGACTCGCTCGCGTGCATGCTTACCCCAGGATTTAGGCGCTCTGACCTCTTGTGCTTCCTTCGCAAGGTTGCTTTGAAGTTACAGTAGTTAAATAGAGCAATATTGTCATTCGCTCACTGCCATGGCCGCGTTTATGAAAGGAGCGCGCTGCTCACACACGAAGAAGTAAGCCTTGTGATTGTTGTGCACGCTAGTCTAGGTGTATACTTCTGCGTTAATTTCGTACGTCTTTCTTTCTGTTTGACCAGCGTACTTTAAGTGTCGAGCTGTGACAGCTGTTTGTTCACGCTCGTCCTGTGTGTGCTCCTTTCTTGCGTTCTTTCTGCTTAAGGTGTGCGCTGCAAGTTTCGAGTTGCTTGCAGCTCTTCCTGTGGCATTACGATTTGTTACTGCAGCATTCGTTCCTGCGACCTCGTGGCGAAACAATGCACAAAGAATGCTCAGCTACTTATGCGAGGACACGTTTCGCTATCGTGTTATACCGCTTCCTAAAAAAAAGATCAACCACGCTTTTTTTTAATTGCAGTGCGATTTACAATGAGTGTAGCTGCAAGGTCACGTTGTCAATTACGCCTTCCGTGTGACGGAGATTCTGCTTCAGCCGCGCTCATCACCAGCTCTTACGCGCCTCAACTAGTGCGTAAAACGAGCCATTGTGTTACTGATTAGGCCTTTGTACGTAAAGTGCCGAGGATGGCAACGACTGAAACTCGTCGAGAGCATCCATATGATTGCTTTGGCAATGAAAAATTCACCAGACACTTGCTACGTTTATGCGCAGTTGAATGACGCAACATTGTTTTCATCATTATCCAGCCATAATTATCAATAGTGCCCATTCATTTGATTTGAAATACACGTGCCTTGATTCATGTTAACCTGCGTGTATGTATATCATGACACCGTCAGTTCCATCAATATAATAACCTTATAATCATTATATCTGCGACAATACATTTTGACCTTTCTTGGTGAGAAGGTACTACTGGTACCGTTCCAATTAGGTGGATCTGAAGCGTTACAATTAGGATACAAGAAAAGGTTGTGTAATAAAGAAGATGTCTGCTTTTGCCGACAAAAATGTGGAAAGATGACGTCTTGCCATCGATATCATCATTTCTTTGAAGTGAAATGCCACCTTTATGAGACAAAACGTTCTCAATGAATAGGTTCATTCTTTATTAATGCATGAAAGCTTAAGAAAGCATTCCGTGAGTCACTTGGCTAGATAGATAGCGTGGTTCGGGAGGGCTTTGAATGGGCTGTGCCACTGCAGCCTACAAAGGGATGAAAGTTCGTCTGTTAAATTGTTGGCACTTGAAAATTTTTGGTACGTGCTCATATCCTGGCGAGCCACTGGACGTTCTCAACTATGAGACTCTGGTCGTACTGAACAAAGTCTGGTCTTTGAAGATCGACACTTGCTTGCCACTGTTAAGAAAGTTTTATTCACTTGCTTGCGTTCTTCGCAAGTGAGCGATAGGGTAAGTCTTCGCTATACTTTAAATTAAAATCGTTCTTTTGTGACCAACTTGCTAAGGCATTGGTAGTGAGTGTGCAGTGCCTTTTCACCGTTGAGCGGTTCTAGCAGTAAGAATTTAGCACCACACATGGCAAGAAGTACTATACAATACAGGGTTATCTTTACTACTGGCAATATAATTTTGCCGCACAGCTGATAAGTATCAGATAAGTAACGTAAGAAATCATAACAAGAAACTATTCAATCGTAATCTTTTCCGCAAAATGAATATTATGTGTGTTTTTTCGAATCGTGCTCTTCATACTTCTTATTACATAGTCTTTCACTTTCAAATACTACACGTGTATTAAAAAATAACTTGAAGAAAAATACAATCATATAAGGATAACTAAGGCATTGTACTTTTGTCATTGTTACTCGATTTAGTTCATCTTGTAAAATGGAGAAGTTTTACGGTCGGACCGAACTTTGATGGAAAGAAATAACTTTGGACAATCACAAAGTTCGGATTTTGCAGGAAGTTTCTTTTATGATCAAGAAGAATACAACCGGCGAGTTGCCGGGAAGTCCCAAGATCGCACTTCAATTTGCCAAACGTAGAAATACGTGGGTTGTGTTACACTTAAGGTTGGGCACTCGACCAAATAACATTTAGGAGACGCCAGGAGCAGATAATTGGATTTAGTCTTTGAAAGGTGAACCTGGTAAATATATACTTTTCCCGAAGCAAACATTAAGTAAGAATTCACTGATTATATTGTGAGCTAAACTTCCAAACCACAAAATTGAATCTTCCCACAATGAGGGCTTGGAACCGATGAAGTAGACGCGGAAAAAGAAGCTAGCCAGTGAACCGAGGAGACAGGCGAGCTGAGGGGTTTCGAGAAACGTACCTTGCTCAATTTTACGGCGTTGTATTGTGAACTGCTTTAGAAGGTACCACGTCTGGTGAATCGCACGTGTGGAATCTTGCAACATTTGTTGTACGCACTAGGCTTTGTTATTGTGTGTGATCAGTGGTCAAAGATATTTGTTCAGAAGTATGGAAACCATACAGCGGAACGAGTCAGACATTGACCGGATAGTGAAGCAGAATCATTCCCAATGTGGTTTAAGTTTGCTGACTGGCTCATCGCACTTTATGGCCAACCTAGACTGCACTGCGGCTTTATACAATATTTAGATAATTTGAGGGTCCTTGAAAATAGGCGCTGTACAACTTCTAGCAATAATGCACTGTGTAGTTTATGATTTGCTCATGCGTCCATTCAATCCGATAGGTGACCAATAAATGTCGGACATTCTTATATTTTATGAGTTCAAGCGACCTATAGACCGGCAGTGACACTTTCATTTCTATATACGTACCTCAAAAGTCGGAGAGACATTACAAGAAAGGTAGGTGGACGAAAATGAAAGCCGCAGGAGTTCGCAGTTTCTTATTGCGTAAATTTGCCCTACAGCATCAATACATATTTCGAAATACTTTACAGCTGTGTTTCCTCCATGAACATTTAAAGCGACCTTCGAGACCCTCATCAAAAATGAGGCCAAAGAAAACCACAAATCACATTCTTCCATCTGCCACGTCACGTCGAAGGCATGGGCGAACACGCAAGCAGGTAGTCTACCATTAAAACCTCCCTGGAGAGAACAACGAGATCAGTCTCGACCAGACGAAGCGGAAAGCTAAAGTGATTTCCCGAGAAACCTGACCTCTAGAACGAGGTACGAGTGAATCTGGGAATCACTCTCACAAGGTTTCTTTTCGTTTTTGTTTTCTTGTAATCAGTAAACTGCCCGCAACAAAACGTTCACATCGCGGTTAAAAAACTTCATCAATATTGAGAGATCAACGCGCTGTTCTTTTTTTAAAAAAAACGAAGGCGATCAAACAGCTCCTTTTTTTTGTAAGTGCCTAATTTTAGGCACAGGATTGCGTACTCTTACAAGCATTCTTTATATCTGCAATCAGAAATCGTTGGATTATTCGTTCGTAACGATTTTATAGTAGAAGAACCAGCCGCTGCTGTCCAAGATGACTGCGACTTGTGATGTATGTAGGAACTAAAATCATGTCATATCGAAAGTGAAATGGAACAGCAGAAGCAAATGGAAAGTGTAAAGGGTTGAGCCAAAGAATATACGAGACTGCTACAATATCCTTGAATAATAGGACTAGGGTGATTTTACCATTATTAATGAAAAACATGAGTTATGTAAAATAAGACAGGAAAACATTCTGATATACATATATCTCATTAAATATGTTCTTAACGAATCCGACTGAAAATCAGAAAATAAATTATTGAGAAAGGCCTAGTAAATTCGTAGCACGTCTTTATGTCTTCTTACTATTGCAGTAACCCAGGATAACGTCATTATGTGTGCGTGTGGGCAGTTAAACGATAGGCGGAGGCTTTTGAATGACGGCGTGCAAAACTGCGATGTCACACAATTTTTCTTTTGTTTTCTCAGTGTAATCATCTATGAGCATGTAACAAAACATATTTAGTGCTTTACTTGCGAACTAGATGCGTTTTACGATGTGGTTATGGTGTGAACCCCTATAACGCCAGGTCTCGTAACGCTTCTGATTAACGAAGAGGAAGAGGAGGGTGGTATTGACAGCTTCATAACTAAAATATCACCTTGGCGTAAATTAGGTTAGAAAGATTGTTTGGTTGTTGTTTTCTCGTTTTCGTCTTTCAAGATTTTATCGAGCGATACTGTATATCAAACATTGTAATTACCTCGCGTCCTTCAAAATACTATAGAATCGCCACGTGCCACAGTCCGGAAAGCGTTGTTGTTTTAACCCAATTAGTGACAATTATGTGCTAAAATGAAGAATAAAATAAACAAAATTCCATATACAAACCCCTAACCTTTCGGTATTCTTCACAATTCGTTTCCAATAATGGAATCGTATTTTTTTTTCCACACAAAACTATATATGGCCAACAAATGTGAACGTACAAGTTAGGAAAGAGAGTACTAAGGAACATTTATGTGTCCTTGAAACTCACGAAATATTTAAAGTGTAAGGAAACCCTTCGTGTTTAGAGAAAATGTCACGGTAACTTCGTGCCATCTGCTACGCTCAATAGTGAAACAGTGCTCAACAGCTGACATAAAAGTGGTGTGTTTGAATGCAGCTACGGCAGCCGCACTGCTCCGGAAGTGCATTGCCAGCAGCCCGGTGTACTGTGCGATGGACATTGATTCCACCAGATGACTGCAATTTCCGTAGCTAAACACTACTCACGAGCTTACGACAGTTTAGCTATGATAATATCAAGTAATTATTACGAATAAACACTCTTGCGAAAAAATATTCTCCCCAAATAAGTTAAGCTTTTACTGCCAAAGTTGGGTTTTCAGACCTGTTTCGGTAATGCGGCATCGATAATGTAATAATGAAAAAAAAACAGGAGAAAGTAGAAGAGTCTATATTGCACTACTTTGAGAAAGTTTAATCAATGTAGTTAGAAAAAGGCAACTAAACACGAAACTCGGCGCAGAAAAAGATCTGCCTGAACAGGTCGACAAGCCGGGCGTATGGCCAGCGAGGCAAGAATTCAAATGGAAGAGAGGCGTGTAAGGTAACGTGCTCTGACGTGTTTTGGGAGCGGTACGCAGCAAATTACGTTCCTCGTTTGCCGACTGGAAGTGCCGTGAGTCTGCCTGCAACTTGCTTAAATTACATTCCTGCTTGAATGCTCGCCAATGTGAAATAAAGGAAATAAAAAGAAATATGCTAACTATTCTTTTAACTGAAGCATCAGGTTAAGAATTTAGGGTCAAGTCTTCTTTTTTCTTCCTATTTTTCCTTTCTGATAAGTCGCTTAGTACTTGCTCTTGTCACTTTTGTATGACACCGCCTGCGCGAATTCTGCGTGAAGCCATTTGCTAATGCGGCTGGTGCGTCCTTCTTTCTTTCTATGGCATTATTTCTCTGTTGCCTTCTTTCAATACTGGAGTTGAAAAAAAAGTGACTTTAGAGAGTTGGCAAACCCCGCTTTTCAAAAAAACGCGGGACGTACTAATTAAAATATTCTGCCCTATTTTAGGATATCCCTGTTCTTTTTATTTGTTCATTTTGGTAGTTACAACAACAAAAAAATTACATGATTAGAAGCAGTGTTTGTGTACTATACCGTTTTTTGTGCCCGTGTTAGTGAACTTTATTTTCAAGTTTCATGGTGAGCTCCCGCGAAAACTGCCGAATAGTTTTTATGTTCTTTTGAGACATATTTCCTTTCAAGAGCAAACCATAAGTATCGGTACTTGCACAAGATAATCAATCAAGTGCGAAATTTTTACAGCTTTGGGGGAACGATGAAGCCATATATCGTCACGTGATCATGACGGCCAAGAAGGTGCCAGTTGGGCTCTGCAAGAAGAAACCCGTTGTTGGAATAAGTAAGGGCAAAGTAAATTCAAAATTAAATACAATAAATACACACTGTAGAGTGTTAGCGGCGTTCACTGTCGTCAAGTGCTGGTGAACAGATAAGCTCTTAGGCGCGCTGGCATTTAGGCTACACACGTCGCATCACAGATAGGAGTGCTATCATTGGTGGGAGTGTTACTTCAAGAACGAACAACTCTGAAATAATTAAGACGGGGCGGAAATGTTTCTAGAAAACATTCGCTATTGTTCCTAGCATGCGCGGGGAAGCGCGATGTGCAAGGCACCGGCTCTGTTCTCTCACATGAAGAATAGAAAGAGAAGCACGGGTGCCGATAGAAACACACACACACACAAACACACACACACACACACACACGCACACGCAAACACACACGCACACGCAAACACACGCACACACACATACACACACACACGCGCGCGCACACGCACAGACGGAAACACACGCACACGCAAACACACACACACACACACATACACACACACATACACGCACACGCACACCAGAGAAGGCAAAAACATGAAGGGGAGACAGAGTTTGGTGGGCCGATGAGATTAACACGTTCACAAATAATATGTGGCAGCAAAGTGCACAAGACTTGGTTGCTTGACACAGATCACGAGAGGCCTTTGCCATGAAGTGGGTCGTAAGCAGGCCTAATATATATATATATATATATATATATATATATATATATATATATATATATATATATAACGAAGCACGCCGCAGTGCAGGCTTCCGGATATTATTTCGACCACCTGCGCTTTTTTACGCACACCTACTAATGCAAGGACAAGTGCCTCTAGTAATTACATAATTATATTCTAGTGAAATGCACAGCCGCTGAAATTCCATTTCGTGACGTTAGTCTAATCAGGGAAGCATTATAACCACTACACAAACTAGGTGCTTATCACAAACATGAAAACGCCATGTAATCGAACTTCATACTTACATAACAGCGCGCACAAAGCCATCAGACATCCCGACTTATCCAGACGTTTAACACTGGGTAATTCTTTTCAAGCTTGCATATTTCATTGGCTTTGTCGCAAATGATTGAATTTCGACGTATTTTGCGGAGAAATTTAAGAACCTCTAAAATTTGATCGTGCATGGTATTTCTAGATGCCACCGAAAAAAAATCACCTACCAAGATCTCCATACAATTGTTTAACCGGGATAGCTAGGACGTTTAGCTAAAACGGCTAGCAGTGCTCGCTGGCGTAGCAGCCGAAGCGAGAATAACGCTCGAGAAACTCTAGCCGAAAATGGGCGTTGCCCCGCTGAAGCCGTTCACTTAGCTGCCACGTTGACGCTGCTCTGTGCCAACGCTGCTTTTAAAGACGATGGTCTTTCTTGGGGTACTTCGACGCAAACACTTTAATCTGTCTGTACATCTGTCTGTTTGTCAGCCGTTCATATGTGGGGTTTAACATCCCGAAACCACCATTTGATTACGAGAGACGCCGTAGTGGAGGGCTCCGGAAATTTCGACCACCTGGGGTTCTTTAACGTGCACCCAAATCTGAGCACACGGGCGTACAACATTTCCGCCTTCCATCGGAAATGCAGCCGCCGCAGCCGGGATTTGAACCCGCGACCTGCGGGTCAGCAGCCGAGTACCTTAGCCACTAGACCACCGCGGCGGGGCTGTTCGTCAGCCGTAACGATACCATAGAGTAACATGTGTTCAGAAATAGTTTTCATTAATTTAGAGTACGAGGTACTCTACTATGGGAGAGCATAAAGCCGTCCCAGAATTCTAGGGATAACAGCTACCCTTCATGACGAGAGATAACTAATTGATGCATAGAGTGACATGTTTAAGATAATTTTATTTTTGAAAAAATTATACGTACACAAAAGACATTTATGTGTTACATTGTTTGTTTGCACGACATGTTAATATATCTTAATATCCATTCAAATGCACAACAGGAATTGTTTGTACCTGTAAACAGAAATTCTAACGTGCATAAAGAAAACTATGCTCAGGGGTACGTACAATTTGTGAAAAAGAACGAAAAACAACATTTAGGAAATGCATATGGTGTGTTTAGAAAAAGTGGTTAATGATTTAGAGTACTAGGTGTACTCTACTATGGGAGAGCGTTAAGTTACTCTATGGCAATACCCAAAACGGCACCAGGCGACATTCTAAACGAACAACGCTGTGCGCAATGCCCGCCATTATTGCTCAAGTTTCAGCTCTCATACTTCTGCGATATTCAATTAAAAAGAAATCAATGCGCATATCTGAGGCGCAATAACAACACGTCAATTTTTAGTATGTGTGGCTTTATACTAAAAAAAGCACACATAGGTAATTCTAGGGACCATTGCGTTTATCGCTCTGCGCTGACCCTACAACGCGATGCTCAAAAAGGCAAGCGTTTTCAACATTTTGCTGAGACGACACGGTGGCACTTGTCCGTCGTTTTGCGTTCTACACCTTGTCGCCATCGAGAGAGGCGCGCATATTTCTCCATGGGCGTAAACGTTTTAGGGGCGAAGCTCCTTATAGCGGCACCTGTTCTTCCCACGCAGCCGTTGTAGTGTGTAACAAGTATAACATTTTGACCTCCAAGGTGGTGCCGGTGAGAGATTTCTTCTGTGCGTTGTTGCACAATAAAAGATAGTGCTCAATGTACAATCCGATGGCTGCTAAGGGGGAATGAGAGACCGGAGCATTTGGCTTTTAGTTAATGCGCATGCTGCGATTCCCATTAGCAGCCTTTGGCTTGTCCATTGAGCACTATCTGACAAGAAATGGTTGCTACGTTATACTTGCTGGCTGTAACCTCCCTAGTTTTAGAAAGGTTTAGCGAGCGTTGAGCCACAATGCCATGATTACAGTGAACTAGTATATACCATGAACTCGAGGTCGTCAAAGGTGGGAAGTAGATCCGAAGCGCAAGCCGTAAGAAAGTTTGCGTGTGCCACCTCTCGTTTAGTCCTTGGAATGTCCGCTGGATCGCGGTGCTTCTATATGGGGAATATATGATAAAAAGATGCAAGATGGTGGTACTTGGAGTGTTGAATAGATGGATGAACGGACACACAGACAGATGCATAGATGGACGCATGAACGGACGCAGGGACGGACGCACGCACGGACGGGCGGATGGACGCACGGATGGTCACACAGACGTACGCATGGACGGACAGAAGCAAGAACGAATGAACGGATGAATGCTTCGCCTCACTCTCCATCATTCACTCTGTGGATATGCTGCCATTTTTTGTTGGTAGGCGCGCACGCCTTCCTTCGTTTTCGAAAGTAACTGCCAGATAGCACTCGTGTATAACGTGCCTCGATGCGCTCGTTCGCCTTCGCTGCACTGATCAAGACTCTCTAACGCAGCACTTCCAGAATACTAATCACCGATTTTTTCGCGCAGAACATCAAATAAACGTTTCGTTCACTCTCTCCACAGGCGAGACTATCGTCTTTCGACGACATTTGCCGTGAAACACACAAATACGGTTCCAAATGTTTCTGCTCGCTGTTGTCGCTTCTCTTCGGCTCGGAAAGCTGTTGGATGCTCGGTGCGTGGTTATAACTCACACTACGTCACCGGGGTTTGTTTTGTGCCGGAGTGACATGAAGAATAGGCCCGGCCACCATGAATTCTTTTATTGTATGCCGAAACAGCTCTCGGGGCTGCTCTTCAGCAATTGTCTGCCGTTTGGGCGTTTGTATGATACGCGCGCTCTCCATGAAGTTGTAAGTTGAAACTGTTGCGCGCGGCTCCGGCGGCATGTCTGGCTGCTAAAGCATGAACGACGTCACTGACGGCGAAGCCAATAGCATACGCGCTTGAGTATGACGCAGAGAATGGCTTCAGTAACGTCGCTGCCAATGCCACGCGTGCTTTGTTGTCACGTGGGAAATGACGTAACTGAGGGTGCACCGGATGGCGACTTATCAAAAGTCGTCGCAAATTGTTTTTTTTTTAATTGAGCTTGCCATATAGAGCTTTCGTTGTAAAAGAAAGTACATCGAAAATAAAGGAAACCATTACATTTCACAAAATTTCACGCAATAGACCCGGGTGCAAAGTTGACGTGGCGCGGTGCACGCGAGGAAATATATAGTTCTCAGTTTCCTCATCAGCATAGCGCAATGAACTTAACGTCGCCAACTACGTCACCGCTGGCGGACGTTAACGGTGCCCGGAGTAACCATCCCACCTTTTATAGTTATTCATGCTTTCATTAATCATGTTTTATTGTTTTTACGGCTTTGCAACACCAAGAACCAGATGGGTCATTAAATTTGCATGCTATAGGACGGTTTTGCCACAAACAGAACTAAATGCTGATACTTTGTAATATACGTCTTAACAAACCACCTTCATTCCAAAAGTGCAAGCCTATATAAGATGCGAAAAGACGCAGCCAGAAAGCATTCTGTGCTTTCATCAGCGCGCAAATATAGCAGCCTAACCGCTGCAGCCAGGGTATCCATAGGGTTTACTGCCCTTTATGTTGTTACTAAACTACCCATCCATGCCCTCGCAGTTGTAAATACAATAAAATATTAACCAAAAAAACGTGGCTGATCCCCCTTTATACGAGTCGCTATAACACGAAACTGAAACGAGTCTTTACAGAGGCAGTTGAGCGCTTATTGTGTAGTTTTTGTTTCAGCAACAGCAACAGACTGCAAAGTCACGTTAATAACGGCAAGAAGTTCGAGACCTGCAGCCCACACCTTAAGCAGAAAGCGCACACGAAATTAGCACACACAGGACGAGCGCGGGCTAACGATAGTGGCAGCTCGACATTTAAAGCGTGCCGTTCAGAAAGACGAACGAAACAAGCTCTTTCCAGACGCTTACTTTTATAAATATCTCGCCCTTTCTCGTTCTTTTTATCTTTCTTCCGTTTCTTTTGCTACTCTCTCTCTCTCTTTATCTCTCTGTTTCTCGCTTTCTGCTTTTTATATTTCTTTCTCTTTCTACCTAGCTTGGATGTAAGAACAGCACGAAAATACAGACAAAGGTGGAAGAAGACACGACAAAGCGGTGAACACGCAACTAAATTTTATTAGGAGGAACGCATCAGGCAGAACACTTAGTGACATGACACGCCATGGTGACTGCGCAGCGGTGCGAGGGTTGATGATGAGCATACGCACCGCGTTCCCACTTGGACCCAAGTTGACTGTCGTTGCAGAACGCTGCGTAATGCAGGGAGTTCGGTTGCACTGGCTGTTGGGAGACGAAGAGTCGTGTTGGCTTACTCTGACCGGGATGCCACCCTGCCTCATTGTCGGGAAATTGTAATGAAGAGGGTTCAAACTGGTCTGCAATTAGTGCGTGAATGTGTAAACAGTGTTACTTGTAAGACATACTGTGAAAATTATAAATTTTGAGAAGCCTTTTGTTTTAGATTCTAATTTGCATGCAAACTATTCAACAGCTACTAAATGGTATTGACGATCATTGCAAGGATACACTGTAAAAACGCGAAGCTCTTTAAGCTTTAGAGACAAAGCTCCTGAGCCTCTGCTATTTTTACACCTCAAGCTTCCAAGTATCTCCCTTCAGTATCTTTCGAAAGATATAACACTGCGTGCTACAGCAGACGTCACTACTTGTTAGCAAATCGCAGTATCCTATAAGGTTGTAGTGCTTCTTTCGTTATCTTTTGCAGGTAGTTTGTGCTCACTATATTAACTAAAGCTAATAAGGATGTGAGTCTGCATCTTTAGTGAGATTCTAGTTAAACTGAGGCTTCATGATCGTCACTTGTAATGTAAAGAAGCGTCAATATATACAATGACACGAGGTGTCGTGCTATCCAGCCCTCAATACTCTGGGTAGTTCTCTACTGTTTGAGGCCAGGACGGGAGTATTGTCAACCAAGACATATCGTGCCAAATATGAACGGGTAGACATGGTATGCCGTGCGTTTAGAGAGGAAAAGGAAACTGCCGAACACTTGATAATGTTCTGTAAAGGGCTTCACTCTATAGTTCAGAATGATGACGCAAAGTTTTTTAAAGCAGTGGGGTTTAAGGTCAGGGAGGGCAAAATGGACTTTAAGCGGGTAGAATTACCCAGCAGGAGGTTATCTGATTGGTGGCTAAAGTCAAGGCAAGAGTGAAAACTAAACCCTTCTCTGCATAGTACCAGTCGTCAACCTCACTATTTAAAAAAATGTAGTTTTTGGTTAACTAAGTTAACTAACACAACTAAGTTAACTAAGTACTACTTACCTTTCTTACTATGGTAAGTATTAAGGCTTGATGGCGTTAGCCACAGCCCAATCTAAAGGGTACAGCCATATCCATCCATCCATCCATCCATCCAACCATTCATCCATCCATCCATCCATCCATCCATCCATCCATCCATCCATCCATCCATGCGTCCATCCGTCCGTCCGTCCGTGCGTCCGTCCATTCATCTGATTGGCTGCTGCGCGGGCTGTACCTGAGCGCGCGGGAAACGAGTGCCTCTCTCAGTCTCCTGTATGGCCTCCGTAAGCGTGAGATTTTTGGTAGGGAATGGACGGAGCATAGTGGCGGGCGTGAAATACCGCGGTGACTCGTGCTCATTACCTCGTTGGAGGGGCAGGAACGAAGCGGAGTTGAGAACCGCGGCGGCTTGCCCTCATCGCCAAACACACAAAAAGACAGAGACAGACAGACGGACGGAGGGACGCACAGATGCATGCACGGATGGACAGAGAGACGGACGAACGAACAGGCGGACGCACGCACGACGGATGGAGGGACGCTTTGCATCACTGATCATTATTCACTTCATGAAAATGTGACTTTTTAGCACCCCGTGGTTTTTGCGTTTTTACCCAAGATCAAAGCTTTCATATGGACCACCTAGTCCCAGTCTTCATATTTTGAAGTATACATCTTAAAAAAACATTGTTTATTTCAATTATTGTCACCATTGAACCTGTAAAAATCTACAGGTCAGGGATATATTTATGTTTATTACAAATTGTAATTTAAAGAACATAAACTTTGGTAAAAATGCTTCTAAAATAGCCTAATAAAAGGAATGTTGAGCTATACCTGCAAATAAAATTCGAATGACAGCAATAGCGCGCGCATCCATTATCTTATAGTCGAACAAAGTGGTAATGCCAAGGCCACACTGTCTTCCTTCGGTCGGATACAGGCTGTATGTAGTTGCATGTTTTCAAGTGTACGCAGTCCTCGAGCACGTTCACACAACGTGTAAGTCATGGCTTGCCCAGAGGTCTAGGGACGGTTTAGGCTCTCCCATAGTAGAGTACCTAGTACTCGAAATCGTTACCCACTTTTATCTGCGAAGCATTATTAGAGAACTTCAGTGACTTTGAGCGTATCTATCTATGCATCTATCTAGCTAGATATCTATCTAGCCGCCTATGACTTTTATAGCTCTCCTGGCCGTTTATAGAATGGTATCAATATTTAACTTGCTGTGGCATAACATGACTGCATGAAGAACGTAATTGACTAATGGTTACATGAAAATCATGAGAGGTATGTCATGAATGTCATAATTTACATTTTATGGTCCTGACGCTCATGCGGGGGTTTCGTTCGCATGGCATTTTGCAAAAGAGGAATGGTATGACATGATTTCATGGCGAACACAAGCGACAGACCCTAACATGAAAATCATCACATGCGTGTCATGTAACAACATGACTACATGCAACGCTCGTGATGCGCTGGTGACCGTTTCGCTAGCTTACGGGATGTGAGAGGATCACGAAGGTATGACACTGGTGTAAACATGATAAACATGGGATGCGTGTGATTTACCATGACTACATGCTACGCTCATGATGTGCTCACGGCCGTGTCCCTAGCTTCACATCTACCAAACTCGGTATTACGTGACGCGAATGGACGACGTAGGTAAATGACGCATCCAAACATGATAATTCTGACATGCGTGTTATGCAACAACATGACTACATGCCACGCTCATGATGTTCTCGCGGCCGTTTCGCTAGCTTCACAGATGCCAAATTTGGTATTACGGTACGTGAATGAATGACGAAGGTATGTGACTGGTGGAAACATGATAATCATGAGATGCGTGTCATGTGAGAAGATGACTACATGCCACAGTCAAGGCGCCAATACATTGCGACGTGACGCGGAGCTCGTGCTCGCCGGCGTTCATATTGTCGCCTTACGCTGGCGTTGCCACGACAGGCACCAGTCCTGGCGTATACTCGCAGGCGCGCGCTGCACTGCGTTGCTTTGACGCATGCGCGTTTCAGCGCGTCCGGCGTCCCTCCGTCACGAAAAGAGGGAGATGCAGTGTGGTCTGGGTAACGCATCGGTGCCAAGGAGGATTTAAATTAATCCTCATTGATCGGTGCGAATTTCTCACCGGTTGCCATCAGGCCGCGCTGACGGACGCTGGTCGTGTCGGTTCCGCTTGGCGTCAGTCTATAGAGTGCTCGCGTTTCGCTAACGTAGCGTTGCTGTACCCAGCGTGCGCGCGCGTCAATGCTACATTGGAGTATATTGGGCCCTTCATGATGCGCTCGCGCGGCCGTTTCGCTAGCTCCACATGTATTAAATTTGGTATCACGTGACGTGAATAGATGAGGAAGGCACAGGACACATGCTAACATTATAATCATGACATGTAAGTCATCTACGGCATCATTTACCTCCAAGTTGTAACGTTGTGCTGATTTTAAAGTGACAAGCTTTCTCATTCGTGCTTCACATATCATCGATTCCCACTGTACGTGGGATCTGCCAATTTGTTTTCTAAACACACATCCCACATCGTACCACACTTGCTCGAATATGTGTTGTGAACATTTCACTCCTGAAGTGTAATGTGGAGGGAGCAGTGGTGCAGCCCTCATGAAAGTACCATGTCGACAATGACCAGTACATTGATTCGCCTAGCGTTTCCACTATGTGCTTCGAACGTAGGTACTTGCGCCTTTTAGATGCGGAGCATCTAATACTCGAGGCTTGTAGTGCGGCGCCGTCCGCAAGCTTCCTCCTCCTTCTTCCACCATCTGTGCATCCCTTCCTCCTCTACACACCGCGCTTGCTTCACTCCTCCACCATCTGTGCACCCTTCCTCCTCTACACACCGCGTGCGCTTCTCCTCTTCACGAACATTCGCTAGCTGTATAATGTAGCGCGCATGCGCCGTCACGCTTCGAGAACATCGGCAGCTGACGCGCGCGCATGCGCCGTCGCGCTTCGAGAACATCGGCAGCTGACGCGCGCGCATGCGCCGTTGCGCTTCTCCCCCTTCTCGAACATTCGACAGCTGACAGTGCATGCGCCGTCCCGCTGTATATATACTCAAGGTCGGCGCTCGCTCGCTCAGTTGCCGCTCGTCGGTTGGTTTGTACGGCGCGTCGACGTCCAAGGTCGCGGTGAAATGAATTCCAACGAATCCACAAACACAATGATCGACGTCCCTTCGACCAGCACCGCCCTTTCGCATACGTGTGTACGTGTTCACTCATTTAACACCCCCTCCTACAACCACGTTAACCAATTTAGCCATCGACCCAAGTAGGTCGCAATTTAACACCCCATTTCACAACCACGTTAACCAATTTAGCCATCGATTCAAGTAAGTCGCACTTTAACACCCCGTTAACCAATTATATGCTCCGCATCCTCCTCAGTGTTCCCCCGAGGGAAACTGCGGGCAATTTTTTACCCCGCATTGCTCTTCTCATAGGCCATAGTGCCATGTCCCCTCTAATGTACTAACATTTAATAAGCAGTAATAGAAAATGCCAAGCTTGAGATGTGACATTCATTTGATTGATTGACAGAAATCGCGTTCACAGTGTTAGTGTAGCAGTTATGGTGCTCGGCTACTAAACCGAAGGTCGGGGGTTCATTACCAGCCTCGGCGGTGGCATTTGAATGGAAGCGAACCGGTAGAAGCCCCTGTACTGTGCGATTTCCGCGCGCGTTAAAGAACACAAAATGGTCGAAATTTACGGAGCCCTTCTCTGCGGTGGCTCTCATGTTCAGGTTTCGGTTTTGGGATGTTAAACACCGCGTAATATAACTACTATAAACATGCATCAGATTTCCTAAAAAAGTATGAATGGCTCCCATTACATCAGAGTTATTTTGTTTAGAGGGCAAGCCTCGCGAAAAACCTCAGCGCTGCATTGAGCACACCGACATCGGCGGTATTCTGACGCGATCAGCGTTTCTCCAGTCCCCACCCCAGGCACTTCATGTGCTAGTAACTACGACGTTGACAATTTGAGTGTATATTATTAGTGATGACTTCGTGGCGCAGACTCATGGCCACGTGTGGCAGTGGCTTCATTTCGATGTTCTGCAATTGTGTGATGGTTCGTCTTAAATCCTGTGTCTTCGCCCCTTCGCTACGGTGTAGCGCCACTTGAAAAAACTTTCCGGGTCCTCGTCAGCGTGTGATGATTTCGAACGTCCTTCTCAACTACCTGCTAGCACTTCGTGAAACAGTTGCACGTGACACACACGAATAGCGTTTCAAGTAGCGCAAGAAGGAATGCATTTGTCGTGGAGGGCTCGAAAGGTCGGTTATAAAATCTTCCAGGTAAGACAGTGCATGCAACGAACACCTATCGACGCGTCTCCGAGAAGCATTGAACGTTGGCCTAACACACGCAGAGACTGTGCCAAATTATAGTTAACTCTGGCTGTACTGTCCTTGGGATTTTCGCAGCGACATGGGCGAGTCCTGCAAGTGTGGTCGCTAGGCTATGTAGTATAGAAGCACAGCGTCAACAAAGTTTGCAAGTACGGAGAGGGGGGGAGGGCTGGTGCGTGTGTGCAAAAGAGGAGGGGGAAAAGAAGGCGAGGTTGATGTAGTAGAAGAGTCGGCAGACGCGAATAAAATTCCGTGTAGTGCTGACGTACTTCTCTTTTAAGACGATCGATCATTTGTACTGAATGAACCGTCCATTATTGTTGAAAAGGTGACTCATTATTTTTGTGAACAGCACAACAGCCCTTTGTGCAGTCCACAACGCTTCTTGTATTTTAGGGAAGAAACTCCTTATAGCATCACCTGGTCAGTCATCTTTTCATCCTGTGTAGCCAGCATATCCACATACTGAATGTTAATGAGTGGAGTGAAGGGTTTGTCTGTCCGATGCATGCTCTGTCTAGTAGGAGCGGGCGCACGGACAGACAGACATACAGACAGAAAGACAGACAGATGGACAAAAGCACGGGTGGATGGACGGACTAACGCATGGACAGACGGACGGACGGACGTAAAAATGAATGCACCCACGAACGGAAAGACGCTTTGCTCCACTCATCATCAATCACCCTATGCATATTTTGGGATTGTTTTTGTTCTTACCAGCCAGTAAGGCAGAAGTGTTCGTCTTCAGATGCCTTTTTATCGCATCTAGGACAGGTGTCAGAGGCTGCGCTAATAATCGCAACAAACATAATTCGCCACATTACGTATCTTCAAACTTTCAAATTCCTCACTGCTTTTTCGCCCCCTGTAGACACTCACTACGGGGGCGATGACAATGACGATGGTGACAAACGCATAGCTACACGTGTGCGCCTAGCAGACGAAATGTCTGCTAGGTTCTACGCGTGTAGCAGGCATGTAGCCTAACAACGCTGCTGCCGAATAAACGCAATGGGATTTGGTTATTAGCCTGCCTTCAGCGACTGTGATGCTCAGCTGCTGACCAGAAGGTCACGGGTTCAACCTCAGGCGGGGTGGTCACATTTCCATGGAGGTGAAATGATATAGGCCTGCGTACTGCGGGATGACAGTGTGCAATAAAGAACACCAGGTGATCAAAATATCATCAGTCTTCCACTATCTCTCATTATCACATTGCGGTTTTGGGACGTGAAATCCAAGTAATATTTCTATAATCGCTTAATGAATGAATAAATAGACTTTATTTAAAGTCTGATAGTTTTACTGGGCTAGGTGGGGGAAGAGGGGATAAACCCCTGTCCCTTCCCACTCTCCGTTGATTGTGATGGCGGTGCCTCAGGTGACTGCTCGAAGTTCTTGCACCCGGGCGGCATCTTCAGCTTGCCGGACGGCCCAAAGCTGGTCGGCCAGCTCGTCGCTGGTGAGGGCCGCCTCCCGGTGGCAGCGCAGCCGACGCCACCGATCGGCAACAGTGACCGCAGCCGCTGCGGAGGCCGGCCCCTGCCCTCGCGTGTAGGTGGCAGCAGCAATTGGCCTCGGATTTCGTCCCTGCCTAACAAGCGTCGCGAAGGAAGCGGCGACAGTGACGTTAACTTTAAGCATTTAATAAACATGCCTGGGGACAATCATGAGGGATTAGTGCAGATAAAACAATACAAATTAACAACAAATGCGGGCACTGTTCAAAAAAATCAAATAAGTAGAGTGAAAACACACACAAAAAAGAAATTAGAGCAAAACGGGAAGAAGTATATCAAGATGAGACGAGAATCATAAAATGAAAGTAAAAAATAAAGGGGCATTACACAACTGTGTAGAAATCTTTCTGAAAGACGGGAAAGGAAATAATCTGCATATTGCGAAAAAATCAAGTTAAGTCTGTGCAGAGCTCAAATAAAACAATGACAGTAGACTGTGAAAAACATCAAGATCATGAAAGTTAACATTATATAGACTTTGTATTCTGTGAACAGAGAAGTGTTGAAAGAAGTTGGCCGGTACATGGAAATGTTTATGATATCTGGTCAACCTACACGGCATTCGAAAATTTACACAACTGATAAGTAAAGGGCAGGATATCATACCATGAACTAGTTTATAAAGAAATAATATGTCAACACGATTTCGTCGACAGTGAAATGATGGCAATATTAATAATCTGGCATTGTTGGAACTAGATTTAGAGTCATTTCTAGCGAAATCATGAATGTAATTGCTTATTATTTTTTGTCGTCTCACTCAATGGCATCACTGCTAGATTTAGCAATGCCATTCCAGATCACAAATGCATATTCGAATTGAGGACGACATGTTGTGGTCTACAATTTCTGGAAGGCTGTAGGAGATGTCAATTCTCGAGAGATTCTACCAACGCAGGTGAGTGAACTAGGCCACGCATCGTAGCACGTTTAGTGTAAGCAGAAAAAAATAGCATGCTTTCAACAAGAACGCCAGGATCACTGAATTCATAAAGTTTACATAAGGACATAGTATTGACACAGAATGGAAATCGCACTATGAATATCCTGCCAGTTATACTCATGAATTTGTTGTTTGAGGTATTCAGACAAAAGTTAGTGTTATCACACCATTCAGGGAAAGAACACAAATGTGACTGCAGCAAGGGACAGTCGTTAACTGAATGAATTTTCATGAATGTCTTCACGTCATCAGTATACAAGAGAAAGAAGAATAATAACGAATTGCGAAAGAAGCATTTTCAAGGTAAAAAAAATCATTGGGCTTAACACCGACCTTGAATGGGCTCCACCAGTCACCTTGTACAAAAAGGATGTTTGGCCATTTACGGTAACACAACATGATCTAATAAGCAGATAGCTGTGCAGAAGATTCACAACAGACGGGTCAACATCAAAGTTTTCAAGTTCGACCGAAAACAGTGAAAGGCTGACTACGTCAAAAGCCTTGCTGAAAACACAGTTAGACTACGTCAACCTGTCTTCTCTGAGAAACAGGTGAAGAGATTTGCGTCATGAGACGAGCACAATGTGTGGTAGTTGAGCGGCCATGGAGAAATCCATGTTGATTAGGAACCAGTGAGTTATTTACATAAAGTACAATATGTTGTGAAAAGCCAGCTCAAATATCTTTGGTGTGGCACACAGTAGAGAAATCAGGCAATAATTATAAATATCAGTTTTGCAGCCAAAACTTATATAGTAAAAAAGCACGCGCAGTTTTCTGCATTCTGAGAAATGTGTAAGCGTTCAAGCAGTTATTGAATATAGTATTATGATTAATATAATATTTTAATAATGATAGCTAATATAATAATAATAATAATAATAATAATAATAATAATAATAATAGAAGAGAACGAACCATTACAAACTTAGAGAAAGAAAGAGATTAAAGAAAGGGAAGAGAAACCCAAAAAGCTACAAGATCTGATAACAACTACAGGGAAAGAAAGAGAAAAAAAAGTACAGAGAAAAAAGTCGTTGCTATGGTGTTCTTCTTCTGCTGAGCCAATAAGTGGCACACACGTAAATCACCGTACAATGATGTTGTTGTTTACCTGAGCGACCGCCTGTAGACTGTGTATGATCCTCGAGTGTGCTCGTGATTGTGTGTACCTTCTCATCTCTCTGCAACCACTTTTCTCCCCTTCATGCCTTCGCCAGTGCAGGGTAGCAAACCGTATGTGCGTCTGGTTAACGTCCCTGCCTTTCTTTGCATCTTTATCTCTCTCTCTCTCCGTGAGTACTTTAGCCCGAAATATCTTGTAAAGTAGGGAGAGGGGGCTGAGGAAGCAGCGTGTACACCATTACTATATGCTCTTTACAGAACGTCATAGTACGATAGCATGCGCGTAGGTTGTGCAGATTGCTTCGGGAAGTAGATTGACGAAAAAAATCCCGCTATATCAACGAAGCTTTGATGATAAGAGGACGAAGTTCCGAAGTTAAATGGTGGGCGAAGCTATGCTCATCGTGGGAACTTTGCTGCCACCAAAAAAGTTTTTGCATGTAAAGCACTGTAGAACCGCGGTTGGAATTGTTTGCGCGGCAGTTAGTTTGCTTTTATTTACTTTGGATCGTAAGGTTGGGGAGCCATGTCAGCCGTTGGCAGGCAACATTACTTTAATGGCACCCCTTAGAAGCGTGTCCGGTCGGATTTGCCTTGAACGCACGTTGGCCCTGGAGGGACTCACGATTGAGTGGTCAGCATTTGTCAAGCTCAGAACAAAGAATCTTTACAACTGTAAGCTTGTTAATTAGCGGATGCAGAATAGTTTTTCGAACTGCGTCTTTTTTATTAGTCGTATGGAATCATCAGGCGTAGAAAGTATTGCCCCGTGTGTAAGAAGGCCATTACGTATACTCTATAGTGTATCTTGAAGAACCTGTCTCTCATATGTCAATAACTTCAGTCTATCAAAAAAATCTAACACAGACCATTTATTTAAACCTTGCAAGTTAAAGTAATGTAGGCTAAAGAAGGGAACACGCTTCTTTTGTTCGCTGTTAAACCACATGAACTACAGACGACCACGGAAAAAATGAACATTGCCTCAATTTGCTCCGATACATGTTTATACATACATTCACATGCCCCAATAGATATTTATTTATTCAATGATTTGTTTATTTACATATTTCAAATTAAGAAAGTTAATATACGCAGGAACATCGCAGCAGATTCTCAATGTATTAGCTTTTCACGTCAAGACGCTAATCCACTGTTTGCTGAATTTTGCAGATCACATTATTCCGTTCAGAAAAAAATGAGACCATTTGAGAGAAATCATCATCATCATCACCATCATCATCAGCCTCACTACGTCCACTTCAGCACAAAGACCTTTTCTTTGTTCCACCAGTCATCTTGGTCCTGTACTTGCTGCTGCCACTTTAATACCTGCAAAGTTCCTAATCTCATCTGCCAACCTAGCTTTTTGCCTCCCCCTAATCCGCTTGCCTTCTCTGGAAATCCAGTCACCTCCCACATGCATACGTCGTTTGAGAGAAATATTTGCGCTTTAAATAAAGAAAGCGCGATATTAAATTATGAGATATTTACGTCCAAGGTAAAACATAAGCTAATAATGAGTAGTCTAAAAAGGTTGTCGGTATTGAAGATTGATGAGTTAGCATCTGGAAATTGCGCAAAGACATTGGCTAAAGAACATCAAGGTTCAACGATCAGGAGAAGTATATTGCAACAACAATGTATAATATTTTAAGAGCAAGTATTGTAAAATATTGAACAGCTGCGTATAACAAACTTTGTGGTGGTGTATAGGCTAGTAGTTACTGAATCGACATATCTCAAATAAGATAAGATACCCAGCGCAATCTTTGTCTATGCGAGCATTTGGGCAGTTTTATCAGGTGATTTAGGTTATGGTCAATGAATTAGGCTCAGTGACATGTGACATATTTAAAATGGCATACGGAGAAAATGAAATTGTTTTTATGCATTCAGACACAGTTGGATAGAAGGCATAAGAAATAATGCAGAAACCAATACCGGCTGTTTTGAGATGAGAGTCAAGTGTGCTACCATATTTTTATAAGAGTGATGGTTTGGAGTATGATAGAGCATCCTTATTTATGAACCAGGCATTGTTCCGCAGGGGCGCAGTTTTCTTTCAGCTGAAGCAAAACTGCGATTCAGTCTAGTTGGAACATATCTATCTTGAAATGTTTGCGCAGGCACACGGGGACGCAAAAGATTGCGCCTGTTTGAGTTCTCTTCGGTGTCCTCGTGTGCTTTGCGCCATCATTTCAAGATGGATTCTTTCAGCTGTTTTATCGCGTGAATTCTCTCATCGACCATGCTTTCTTGAGGCCCACCGTTTGGTGATTTTCTCGGTATCGTAGACTTTGAATAGAACTCTGTACCCCAGTATGTAGAACCCTTGAATAATGCTATATTTGGACATCGCAAATCCGAAGAGCTCTCCAATCTTATACTTATGCGAGCATTGCACATACAGAAATATATTTCCCAATAATTGATTGATTGATTGATTGATTGATATGTGGCGTTTAACGTCCCAAAACCACCATATGATTATGAGAGATGGCCGTAGTGGAGGGCTCCGGAAATTTCGACCACCTGAGGTTCTCTAACGTGCACCCAAACCTCAGAACACAGGCCTAAAAATATTTCCCTTGCCCGTTGAATAATGAATCTGGATGCTCGAGCTCATGGTCTATCTTCCACTATCAGGGAGCTCAAATATAATGCTTGATGCTAAGGTCCAGGATCATAGTAGCACAATAATAGGTTTATTTTTAGATTTTTGGTGTTCATTTTTCCCTGTACCCTAACATATTGCTGTAATTTATCGCTCTTGCGAAAAAACTTCTCAAACTGGTTGTTCATTTCTCCTGAATAGAAACGACCATATCTTAGCAGAAGTTGGTAAGCGTTTGCGTGTTTTCGCAGGTTTCACTACGTGAAATAAAATAGCCGCCATAAATTAGTGTTGACTTTTGAAAAATAAAATCTGTCTAGAGCTTACATATTCTCTGCAAGGTTATTTGGGACCTATTTCTATGACGTGCACACTTTATTCCATGAACTGTTTTGAAAGACGGTGTTGCGAAGTAATTTTAGGCACAGACTGTTCATGAAGAGGGATGTGGAGTGGAAAACCACGTTGAGTGGTGACCTTCCAAAACTGTACATCCTCCCATTATACTGCAGTATACTAGGCTAAGCTACGCTGTTGTGGCGTTGCCTAGGTAGCCGAGTAGATACGGTGCCCACCTGCGGATCGTGGGTACGTGGGTTTAAATTTTTGTTCGTGAGTAAATTTTATTCCGCCAAATTTCTCACTTTACCTTTCTTTTTATCTTTTTACGTATCTCTCACGTTTTTGCATTTGTGTATTTATATTTCTCTCTCTTTCTTTTTGGGCTTGTCCTCCAGCCCATAAGATTACTTTTACGTGAGATAAATTGGTGAATCTGTTGTGGGAACGAAGCATGACACGAATATGACAGAGATCATTTTTAAGGTCGGTGATAGTGATAATCTGTGTTCGCACTACCCTGCGTAACAATAAGCTCAAATCACTACATCGTTTATTTAACATACTTCTTAGATGTTTGTACATTTTACACTGTTGTGAGCATGCATTTCCCCAATAGGGCAGCTAGACTTACGGCCACCTTTAATTATATATAGGAGACTTTGTACTCTTATGAGTGCGCGTGTGCTGCTTAATGTACTGTGTTTATCTCTCTTCCATCTCTCTTCCCCATCTTTCATCTCCCCCGGCCCCCTCCCATGCGCAGGGCAGCAAACCGGCTGCCTATAGGCTGGTTAACCTGCCTGACGTTCTTTTCCTCCTATCTACCTCTTTCTTCCCTTGTAATGGTATTATTAAGAGAAAGTACAACCCCGACCACCATGTGTTCGTAAAGGGCAAGGCAGAGCCGTGGCCAAACACTGTGTTCCCTGAGAGTGTTCGCAAACCAGAGTGCGCGTCACAGCCACGCAAAGAGCATTTGCTAAGTGTGCTTTGTCGCCGAAGATAGATGAGGGTTCGTCGACTGCAGGCACAATTTCGCGTCTTTCTTTCCTCTTCTTTACTTCCCAAATACCAGGCCCCACGTCTCTGCTGAACGAAGATTAATGATATCGTGGACAATAGGAATGCGGTGAGGTGGTTCCACTAATGCGTGAGCTCTCCTAAATCGAAAACACCCTTGCCTAACAACATTGCTATGTCATTGCGAGGAACATGCCTGGCCAACCAGCCAGCTGGACCGCTGGATCCGTGAATTCAGTGCATCTCATTAGTTGAATTTACACACGATTGAAATTAGCATGTGTGTTTTAAAATTCAAAATGATAGCGCCTCAGAGCAGGCCTTTGAATGTTAAAAACAAAAGAAATGAGAAATGTTACCATGAAGGAGAGTCTGTAATACTGTTAATTACGTGACGGCTCTGAAGAAACCGTGTCATAAAATTCCGACGTCAATGTTGGTGGGGTTGGTTGTGAGTGAAACATCGCCATTTTTTGTGAACTAAAGACCGTTGTTGACCATAAACGAAAAATTATGATTAGTGTAAAAAATTAAAATCCGCGTTTTGAGCCGCGGAAAAAATTAGGCAAATCCCACGTATACCTGGGAATCGACGTAATGTGGAGCATGCGGAGGGAGGGTGACCGCGGTTCATTTTTTTTTATTGAGCGACAAGTCATGAAATGACGCTAAATATATGTACAAATGTTGCAATTACAGACATATGAAGAGTTGCAGATGTTTAAATAACCAGTTGTTTGCACTTGCTAAACGATGCCAACTGAATAATTTGTATTAGCAACACCCGGAGCTGATATGAAGCGCTGATGCTCGCGAAGATGCTGGTCCTGCTAGAAAAATCAACTTCCGCGCAAAGCAACGAACCGCAATTGACGTTGACCCCACATGACAGCTGTATTAAATGAGTACATATCTAATGTTTACCAAATTGGACAGGCCGCACTGAAACCCCTATTGACGTTTCACGAAGATCAGCGTCTATTTGAAAAGCAGTTCTGAGACCTGGCGTAGCTCTGTGGTAAAATGCTTCATTGACACGCAGAATGCTCGGGTTCGATTCCAGCTGGTGCCTTGACATTTCTTAGTTGCGTTTTTGGGTCGACGCTACCAATGTTGGGTATTTCTTAACTCGCACGTTCAAATTGCACATGTGTGTTCTCATCGTTACTGGGTAGACGCTATGTGTCCTTCACCTGAAGCACATACCCGCATACCAGCGGCACACACCCGACCGTGGGTATGTACAACAGCCTGGTGGGAAGTGTTTGATGAAGTACGAGCCGGGATTGTGAGATTATGCATTTCTTGACAAGCGCGTCGTATTCGTCAAACGATCTTACCTTCCCAAGCTAGTTTTGGTTCACGCCGAGTTAAGGGGGGTAAACACGGGTGTGCCCAAACGCAAGCGGCTGGATAGATAGATAGATAGATAGATAGATAGATAGATAGATAGATAGATAGATAGATAGATAGATAGATAGATAGATAGATAGATAGATAGATAGATAGATTGCCGAAGTTCGCTACGAAAGGTTGCTGAAGTTGAACGTTGCCGAAGTTCGCTAAGAAATGCTTCGCATTTATTAGCTGCCATCATTCTGCGTACCGGTCAATTGTTTCACCACAAAGCCACCCCACTGCTCGATACTGCTTCGGAAATAATTGGCTGCACTATGCGTGAGTTTAACTATTATATTTGATAGACTAGTTATTCAAAAACCGAGCACACCCCGATTTATCCAGGTTATTGCGCAAATGTTGAAATCCACTCACTGACTGAATGCTAACGTCTTGCGCAATTTCGCAACTTTGACTGTCCTACTTCATCAATGTCATTTACTTCCTGTTTTCGGCATTTCGGCGCTTCACAATAGCTCTTGCTGCATTCAAGCTTCAAAGCGCTTTAAAACAAAACGGACACGTTACGAACATATGACAAGGTGAAAAGTCATTGCGCTTATATGAAGGGCCGTTTGTCAAATTTACGACTTGTCCAACCGCCATGCCAGAGAGCGCGCGCAAATTGTCGCTTGTTAAAAATACTTGCCAATAAAATACTTGCCAAGAAAAATCATGACACCATCTCACGTAAACAAATGAGGTGATGGCCGGGGCACTTCATTCCATATATGTCTTGTAGAAGCTGTGCTACTTAGCTGCCTGCGAATATCAGGATACTGGTGTTGTATCTTTATATGTAAGCTGTGTAGTTGTTGCAGTGCACACATAAATGTTTTAGCGCATCGACTTGAAAATTTTTCATCTTCTAAGAAATACAACATCTTTTGAAAGCAAAAATATTTCTTTTTTCAGGAATTAAGAGACCTTTGCGAAACCGTTGTGTAGCTGCCCTTCTTTTTAGTCTCGTATTGCTTCTACTTCAAAAAGCGCCAGGCCTGCGCGGAAGGCGCAGCACAGTCACGGTGAAAGCTAGAGGAGCGGCCTTTCAGAGCCTTTTCAAAACACTGATAGGGCAACTACTGCCAGAACACTAGCTTGATACCCACTAGGGCATTAATAAGAAATTTTATTGGGCAGTAGGCAGGTATTCGCTGTGCTATTTTTTGTCATTCGTCTGAGAAGCGTGGTATCCGCTAAATACTTGCAAGGAATATAGTGCCAATTGTTTATGCAGTGGCTGACAACGATGAGTATGGCTGAAGTGGGTATGCGCCACAGTTAATAGAAGAAAAGAACAAGCTTTTCTGATGGGTTGGACCATTGAACGGTCCACTCGTTACGCTATTCACATTTTGCGACGACTGGTTTTCCTTTCACTGTTTCAAAACGCTTTACAAGTCGCATTAACACGATTGCTTTCCCGACATTAAGCCTGCAAGTTTGCCAACAAGTCACAAGCACCGGCGTAGCTCAGTTAATGATAGAGGTCAATATGACGAAAAAAGTTTCAACTTCTCTCTTCGATCTCTAGTATCAAAATAGTATGAGCCTAACTAAAAAGACCGGCGCCAACTATTCAGGTTATCATTATCATCACCATCATCATCAGCCTGACTACGTCCACTGCAGGACAAAGGCATCTCCCATGTTCCGCCAGTTAACTTGGTCCTGTGCTTGCTACTGCTAATTGATCCCCGCAAAGTTCATAATCTCATCTGCCCACCTAACCTTCTGTCTTCCCCTAACCCACAATGAAGGATATCATAGTTGAAATCAAGAAGAGGAAATCGACATGGGCCGGCCATGTAGCGCGTAGACAGGATAACCGCAGGTCAATAAGGGTAACTGACTGGATGCAGCTTATAGGACTCGTTAAATATTTCTGTAAGCCGTCCGGATAATTCACTCTTAAAAGTTTTATAAAACACAGCACTCAGGCCGTGAGGCCCCGGTGGCTTACCCGAAATGAGCTTGTCTATTGCCTTTTCTGCTTCCGTTTTTGATACAGGCTGTATCAACACTGCTTTTGTGTCATCATACAACCGTGGCATTCTACTGAGGAAGGACTCTTTAAACTTCTTCTCCTCAACTGGTCTAGTAGCAAATAGAGCCTCGTAGAGCTTAAAAAGAGCCCGTTCATTGCTGTCACTGTCTGTCGTCTCTACACCATTGCATTTGATAGTTTATATATGGTTCCGTCTTGCATGGCTTCTCTCGAATCTTAGTGGCCATTTCGTTGGATTTTCATCTAAGCTCATTTGCATTGCTCTGGCTTGTACAAGGGCCCCTAGATAGCACTCTTTATCATAGTTCTCTAAATTCTTTTTGATATTGCAAAAATTCTCCGCATACACACCAGGCTTTTTATATTCCAGAGCTGTCAATTTCTGCAGCAACAATTTAAGCTCTCTCTCTTTCTTTTTTGATTAGAAGGCAAGGACATTTGAGCGCTCAATCACTATAAATATGACTCGCGGTTTGAAAAGGTCCCACTCCTCTCCTATTTTCTTCACAAGAGCTTCCTCAAATATTTTGATTTTATTCATCACTGCTACGTTAAAAGACTCCTCACAATATTGGAGCTAAATTTTCATTGATCTCACGAAAATCAAAATAAAAGTTTATCCAATCCACTTCAATCCAATCACGAAAATCAATTGTATTCTTTCTTCCAACCTACCTGGCACACAACTAGGCAATTTATCGAAAAAGGCAATTGGAACAACGTTATAGCAACTACAATGCGCAATAATGCCAACTGATATGTACAGTCGGTCTAATCAGGCATTGCTTGCACCTTGAAAGTGGGTAAACTTGACTGCCTGGTAACTTTCCAGGCATTCTGCAACGTCCGCTAACTCATAGTCTCTAATAACTTCTGCCAGCACATCAATGCTTTTGTCTTTGAACTTGCGACTGCTTGATCTATCTCTTTCTTTCATTACACAATTAAAATTTTTCTACCAGTGTAAGTTTTTTGTCATTGCACAAGTACTGTCGCGCGTGATCAAAAAAAGCTTGGCGTTTCTGCAACGTACTTGGAGCATAGACGCCAAGATCTTGCCATTCATCGTCACAATAAGCAATGTCACACATTACAAATCGGCCTGACAGACAGGCGTATACATTCTGTACTACTAAACCAGGCAATTTTCTTACAAAAAGAACGCATCCCCCTGAACTACTTACTGCATGGCTCACAATGACAAAATACTGCGCCGTGAACATTCGCACCATGCTCTCTGTCTTCTCCTCACCCTCCACTTTCGTCTTTTGCACTGACAATATATCCCAATTTTCCTACAACAACAACCGATACACTTGGCCTTGTTTCTTCTTAAAAGCAAGGTCTCTAACATTCATAGTTGCAAGTATGAAAAATACAGCAGGAGCCATGTTATCGTTGCGGGTGAAGTGGGCCCGGAGCATGGCGCTTACCTAGCACGTCTAACGTAACGCTAGACGCCTCCGGGACCACCGGAGGACCAGTCTCACTGCCACTGAGAACGGATTGTCCACAGCTTTTCTCTCCATAGCACTACCAGGTCTTGCTCTGAGGCTGGTGCGTCTTGCAGTCGGAGGAGGAGGTAAAACTTTATTAGACCAAGGGATTTGGGCACTTACGTCCCAGGGTCCCCGCACGACCCCACTGCGCTATGCGTTCATGAGTTCATGCAGTTCCATGACGTGGGCGGCCTGGTCAGTGGCGATTTTCTGCTTGGCCGGGTCCGTCGAGCGCAGCAAGGTCTCCCATTCCTCCCATGTGGTCAGTGGCTCCGGGCCCCGCGGGGGAGGGGCCGCCGGGCATTCCATGAGATTGTGGGTAAGGGTAGCGTGGGGGTGAGTGCATTGAGCACAGGACGGGGCGTACGCTCCCGGGTAAATGCGGGAAAGAAAATAGGGGGAGGGAAGGGTACGGGTCTGAAGGCGACGCCATAATATTTGGTGAAAATTTTTGAGGGATCGGTGGGGTGGTGGGTATAGCTGGCGTTCGGCGCGATATGACTGGGTGATCTCGTTGAACGAATGCATGCGCTCCCTGGAAGAGCCCGACTCCGATTCCGCCGCCGCCCGGTTGATGAGACCTCGGGCGTGGTCATTGGCGGCTTCGTTGCCGGGATTCCCAGAGTGCACCGGCACCCCGATCAGCTCCACATGGCGGGCCGGGTTTTTGGTGGGCGAGCTGAGAATTCTGAAAGCGCTCTCGTGGACTCGTCCTCGCGCGAAATTTAGGATAGCGGTTTTCGAGTCGGAAAGGACGTACCGGGCATCGGTGTGTGCGAGGGCAAGCGCGATCGCCGCTTCTTCCGAGGATTCCGGGGTGGATGCAGGAGGAAGGTGGAGAGTTGCAATGGGTTGGAGTGTGCGATCAACGACTGCAACTGCCGCGTCGTCGCCCGTGCAAGCTGCATCCACCCATACGGCGTCCTCTTTAGAGCGGAGAGCTTGTGGAGAGCTTTTGTGGAGAGCTTTTGCACGGGCCTTGCGGCGGGCCGAATGGTAGGTAACGTGATGTTTCTTGGGAGAGGTTTAACTATTATCTGTGTGTGTATGGGTCGGGGGATTGGTAGAAGTGTGGGGTCGGCTGCTGGTATGTGAATATTGAGGGTGTTAAGTATGTAGCGTCCGGTGAAAGTCTGAGCTAAACGAGTGTATTGCGCGCGTCTGTGGGCCTCAATGAGTTCGTGTGTGGTGTTATGGAGCCCAAGCTGAAGAAGTTTAGTGGTCTGTGTGTTAGGGGGGAGGTGTAAGGCCACCTTGTAGGCTTTACGAAGCATGGCATCCAGGGTGGCTATTTCTTCTTGTCGAAGTCGGAGATACGGGATTGTATAAAGGAAGCGGCTCAGTATGAAGCCATGAATGAGACGACACAAATCGTGTTCCTTCATGCCATAGTGTTTTCCAGAAACTCTGCGGACGAGGTGCGAGAGCGCATCCGTCACCCGCTTGAGTTTCCGGATAGTGAAAGTGTTACGGCCGTTATTTTGGATGTGAAGGCCCAAGATTCGGATTGTGTCGACCTCTGGGATAGGGCGCCCGTCCAGAGTAACGGTGATGGGGGCAGTGGGAAGAGTACGTGGTGAAGGGCGCATGAGAAGCAGCTCAGATTTTTCCGGGGAACAGGAGAGACCAACGCTTTGTGCGTGTTGTTGTGTAATGTTTGCGCGGTTTGTAAGGTTTCCTCTATGTCGCCATCACTACCGTGGGTGGTCCACAGTGTGATGTCGTCTGCATAGAGAGTGTGGTGAAGGTGAGGGATATTGTGAAGAGCGCGGGATAAGGGAATGAGTGTGGCATTGAAGAGAAAAGGGGAAAGGACCGAACCTTGCGGAGTGCCTACACCACTGAGGGTATATGGAGGGGACGCATGGGGGCCCATATGAACCTCGGCCGTGCGTCCTGTTTGGAAGGCTTGTATGTAGGCGTACATACGAACGCCCACATTGAGGGGGGAGAGAGCCGCCATGATCGCTCGGTGTTCTACTCGATGAAAGGCCTTGGTTAAGTCCAGGGCCAAGACGGCTTTAGTATGAGCGGGGATGAGAGGATCAAGAATGCCGTGCGTCAGTTGAAGCATGGCATCTTGGGCGGAGAGACACGGGCGGAAGCCCACCATGCTGTGCGGGTATAGGTTGTGGTCGTGCATTTGTTGAGTCAGTCTGTTTAAAGCAACGTGCTCGAGAAGCTTCCCGAGACACGATGTGAGTGAAATGGGGCGGAGGTTTGATATGGTAAGGGGTTTGTTAGGTTTAGGGATGAATACAATCTTGGCATGGCGCCAGGATTGCAGCAAGGTGCCTTCCTCCAGCATTTATTAAAGTAATCTGTAATCTGTGCAATCGATTGATCATCCAGATTACGGAGCCTGGAGTTAGTTATCCCGTCTTTCTCCGGTGCAGAGCTTGTTCGGATGTTCTGGAGGGCCATACGGACCTCTTGCTCCGATATGTCGTTGTCCAGGGCTTCATTCGGGGCTCCCGTGTAGGGCGGGAGAGGGGAGGAGGTGCCGGGTGCCGTGTGTGTTTTGCGTAGTTGGTCCAGAAGGGTGTCAGGGGAAAGCGTAGAGTTGTGAAGTAGGCGTGTAATGTGATGTTGTGACGTTGTGCGTGAGTGTGTAGGGTCGATAATGTGCCGTAGGAGGTGCCACGCGTACTTGGTAGAGAGGTTGCCAGCTATGCTGTTGCACACCTGACCCCAGTTGGAACGACACAACTCCTCGGCGTGCGCAGTTATTTGTGTCTGTAGCGTAGCCAGTCGGCGTTTCAACGTTCTGTTATGTTTCTGTCGTTTCCATCTCTACAGTATGCTGTGGTGCGCCTCCCAGAGGTGGGCTAAGCGAGTGTCTAACGTAGGGGTGTTGGGTGGTGTGGTAATCTTTTGTGTGTGTGCGGTTATATCATCTAGGAGAGATGAGACCTAATGATCAATGTCTTGTATCGGGGTATTGGGGAGTTCCCGACGAGCGGATCGGATAGCGTCCCAGTGAATCAGATTGCGGGTGAGGAGTCGAGGTCTGTGTGGTGTGTGAGGTATTTGTATGGCGATAATATAATGGTCGCTTCCAAGTGTGTGTTGTGTACGAGACCATGAGATATCTTTGAGAGAACGGCTGAGTGTGAGGTCTGGACTAGTGTCCATTGTTACGCTATTGCCGATTCGGGTTGGTGTGAGAAAGTTGTTATGTGTAGTGAGGCGCAAGTCTTGAATGGTAGTCCAAAGCCG
This sequence comes from Rhipicephalus annulatus, assembly GCA_013436015.1. Lineage (NCBI taxonomy): Eukaryota > Metazoa > Arthropoda > Arachnida > Ixodida > Ixodidae > Rhipicephalus > Rhipicephalus annulatus. Next base: position 79,950 of record WOVY01006391.1, on the reverse strand, counting down.
GCGACCCCGTGCTGTGGTGTACCGATAACCCCAGTCTGTATGCTGAGAGTTAAAATTGCCGCCTATGAGTAGGGGGTTTCGGCCCGCGATGCGGTGAATTCTCTGCAATAGCGCATCGAGAGGGGCCATGGCCTGGCGTGGGGTGTGGTAGATATTGGCTATAAAAATCGGAGGTGTGTTAAGTTTCGTGGGGATGAGTTCTATGAGGACGCACGGAGTGGAGAAGGTGATTGTGTGTTCTTGGTAGGTAAGGGTGCGATGAATAAGTGTGGACACTCGGGGAGTGTCAGTGGGGTCTGAGTGTACTGCATGGTAACTTGGAAGTTTGGCTTGGTGTTGCGTGTCCTGTAACAAAAGAAGTTTGGGTATGGCAGGGAGGGCAGGTATTAAGAGCTGCAGCGGTGCGCGCTTGCCCCGAAAGCCACGGCAGTTCCATTGGATTAGTGATAGGTGGGTAGAAGTAATCACGACCCGCCATATTGGAGCGTGGGCGGAGCTAGGATTGGTTGTTCTTGCTGTAATGGAAGTGAAATAGAAGGAGCAGGTGTGTGTGAGATGTAGGTAGAAGACCCCTCATGTGATGAGCTGGTAGTTTCGAGCCTCTGAAGGCGGGTCTCAAATTGAGTAAACCTAGTTTCTAGAGTTTGGGTTAGGCGTGTGAATAGTGAATCTATCTGTTGCTCAAAACGAGTAGACAGCTGCTCGACTATCGTTGAAAATTTAGCTTCGATGCGCGCCTCCAACGCTACCAATTTGGCGTCAAATTTGGCTTCCAAGTTTCTTAGGTCAGCCTGATAATCGTCGACTGAGTCTGAGCTGCGTTTCTTTTTAAGGGGGGGGGGGTGAGGAGTGTGTGGCGGGGCTGTTGGGTGACTGCGCAGTGGGTGGGGTGACTTGTTCTGGGGACAGCTGTTGCGAAGGAGGTGAGGGTGGAGTAGGGCTTTTTGTTAGAAGGGTAGTGAGACGGCTTACCTCCACACGCAGGGCCCGGAGCTCCTGGTCATGGGGGTCCGGGGCAGGTGGAGTGTTGGTTGCCGGTGGTCTGGTCCTATTGGGCGTCTTCAGCTTGTCCGCCCATGTAGGTTGGTCGGAACTCTTCGACTGCCCTTTTCGTTGGCCGGCATGTGGCTCAGAGCGTTTGGTGCTTGCACCGCGTAGTGAGTGGTCTACTCCTTCCTGTGATCGTGGTTCACGTGGTGACTTGGGACTGGTTACTTTAGGTAGGTGCCGGTGCTTACACTCCCGGGTCCCCGACAGATGTGGGCCTTCGCAGATGATGCAGACTGGAGTACACGTTGGATTTGCCTCCTTCGGGTGTATCCTTCGGGTGCCTCCTTTGCCACATCTGGGGCACCTATGCGTCCTAGGTTGTATGCATACATCCGTGCTGTGGCCTATGGTCCGACAGTTACTGCACGTCTCGACCCTTGTTGTATAGGGCGTGCACAGATGCAGTCCTCCACCATAAACAATCTTTCGTGGGACGGTGGCTTGTCCAAAGGTAATGAGAATTGATCGCGTAAGTCCCATTCGTCGAGCGTCTAGTATAGTTTCGTGGGGGTGGCGGGAGATCAAGTCCACGAGTAGTTCCTGTGGTGATTCCTTCCAGTAGGCGTTTGTAATAACACCCCTGACTGAGCCATCGGGGGGTGTGATATATGCCGTCATGGCATACTCATGCTTGTCGTAGGTGATGTGCTGTAGCTGCACAAGCTTGAGCGCTTCCTTTTCATTCACCGCAGACACTGTGCAAGTGTTATTGACAGGGTGAATCCGGAGGGCCAGCGTAGATGGGTCGGTCAGCGCAGCGGCCTGCATGAGAGCGGTGAGGAGGTAGCGTGGCTGGAGCGTCGTAAGGTCAAGGCCTCCCTGGGAGCGGAACACCACTTTAAATCCGTCGGGTGGAAGGGGCGGTAGTTGCTTGATCTTTTGGGCGGTTGTATAGAGAACGCGCAGCTGCGTCGAAGAGCTCTGTAGCCCGGGAGTTGTGGCGGTCTGCGGAGTCTCGCGCGACTGGCTCGGCGTCTCTCGCACAGAAGGATCGGCGTTCGTACCGTGGCTCGCGTTTCGTGTTTTCCGGAGGTTTGTCTGGGCTCTGAGGACTTGGGTCCAGTCCCGAGGGTCATACTGGCTTGGGTCCATGTCCGTGCCTTGTACTCGAACCTGCATGCTGGCCTAAGGTGAGGAGGCGGCGGCGCGACGCGTCGCAAGGCCTAGCACGGCAGTGGCGCGACAGGGCCTAGTTTTTTGGGCCTGGTGGCCCTCCTGGGGCTCGCTGAAACTTCAAGAGGGGTTAGTGGAGAGCGCTCACCTGTATGAAGGCGTTCGTGTTGTTGAGAGCACTCGAGATACCAGCGATTGGCAATTTTCGCTGTCGCGGTAGGGAGCCGAAGCGAAGTGCTGCTGCACTCCAAGACCCCTAGCGGCCAATCTCTTGCAGTCGGCATCTTCGTCAGTCGTTGCTCAATGATCTTCTCACCTTCGTTGTCTACTTGGCTGGAAGCTTCCTCCAGGGATCTTTTGAATGATGTATTAATAGCGTTGCTCCCCGAGGTGCCAACGGCGTTCCGTGACCCTTCCTCCAAATCTCTGTCTGTGCTCACACGCGACGAGACGCCTTTTGTAGGCCGGCTCAGTTTAGACGCAAGTTCAGACGCTCCAGTATCCTGCCCGCTCAAATTCGTTCTCGCATTCTCCGAGGTCACGGTCAGTGCTGCTGCACTATCAATTGATCTGTCTGTCAGTTATGGTTAAGCGTTCCCTGTAGACGTTGATGCATGGCAGTCTAGTGTGGCTACACTCCCATCTCCAATGCCTTGGGTGGCGTCTTCTGCCTTGGTTACGTCTATAGTATGCTATGCAACATCCGTTGTGTTTACTGATGCCGTCACTGAGCCATAGGAACGAACGCACTGTGCATCGGCATGTCCGAAACAACGGCAGTGCGAAAACCGATGCACCTTGCACTCATGACGCACATGCCCCGTTCCGTTGCAGCGCAAGCACTGCATAGGTCGACCAGGGGCGACCACTAGGGCTAATTCACCAGCAAGTTGGATCTGATGTGGCAAATCATCCACCTTGATACCATGGTTGAGCTTAATTAGCACGGAGCATGTTTCCGAACTCTTCTCGCTAACACCTGCAACGTGCCAACGCTCCCGAGTCACTTCCGTCACACGACCAAACGCTACCAGCACTGGACGCACATGGTCGTCAGCCACACCATATAACAGCAAGTGAAGTCGCAATCTCACCTGCTGCTCCTGGGGGTCGATGACAAGGCAGCGTCTTCCTTTGACCTGGAGTTGCTTTAGTTGAAGTAATCTCTTCATTGCCTTCTGCTTGTTTAACGTGACTGCCCACACATGGTTGATCTGATAGGCGCCCAACGCCAACACGTCGGGAAGCAGTCGTTTTTTGTCCAGAGCATCCCGAAAATTGTTCACCTTGAAAGGCTTCACTTGAATATCTCCATGCAAAAACACTGTGTTCAAAGCAACACGTCCTGTTTTCAGATTCGGCAAGATGACCCCAAATTTCTTGTCGCTTTCGTCTGTCGTCTATGAACCTATTTCCGTGACCACCAAGAACCGCGGCGACTCCAAGGTGTCATCAAAGAATTGGTGGGGCCTCACCAAGCTTGCGGTATTATGGGGCATTCCATTGTGAGCAATATACAGAAAATGCGATGCGTTCTCGAGTGTTACGACACCACGAAAGGTCGTGTGGCGATTCTGCAGCTTGATCACGGAGAAGATTTTGACTGTCTCTCATGTCCTGCTTCTTGCTATACTAGACCATGTGAATGATGGTTCGGAAATCAGAGACGGTGTGGCTGTGGCATATCGCAATTATCTGACACGTTTAGTAGTAAATAATACATTAGGGGCATTAGGCATTCCGTCCATCAGGGATACCCGCTTAGTCCTCTTTTGTTCAGCATCAATATAAGAACGTTATACTTCGCAATAAGTGAAAACAGCAACATTCACGGTTTTAGGTTGCGGGGCATCAAAAGTTAAAATTCTGGCATATGTGGATGGTATCGCAGTTTGTTGCTCAGACAAAGGAAGTGTGGCAGAGGTTATCACTGTAGCGAAGAGTTTCAGCAATACCTCTGGTAGTCGGGTGAACTGAGGAAAGGAGAATGGTCATCCCCACCGGAATTGTTTGCCAATATGAAGTGGGGGACGTCACCTGTCAAATTCCTAGGGGTACCACTACAACACTACAAAGACAACGATGACTATTGGCAAGAACAGGCTAGAGAAATTCAGTTGAAGGCGAGTAGATCACAGGGCAACCACCTATCAATGTTCTAGATAGCTACGGTTTGCAATTGGTTCTTTTTCTCGAAACTGTGGTACGTGATGCAGGTGTTGCATTGTTCACAGGCCAATATATGGAAATTCTATCATGTCTTCGTGGTGTTCATGCGGGCCTCAAGTTGAGAATGGTGCAGTCAAACTAATCTACTTAGGCGTGTAAAGAAAGGTGGTTTGAGACTACCACACCTATTATTAAGGCAACTCATTAACAGGTTTTTTTATTTATTTGTAACGTAACTGTTCCATTACTGCGTACTGTGTCCCAACTGAGGCTCACGAGATCTTTACTTGGATATGTAGTGGGCACAGACCACATGAATGGTGCTGTCTGCGGATATCTCAAGGAGGTGAGCCTAAGTGTCCGCCTTTTTTGTCTGTCAGATTTTAAAATGAATACTAATTTCGAGTGTTACGCAAAAAGCTGTACAAAGATGTTTGTGATACAATTTTACCCTTTCCCATGTACAGGGCCATATACAGTGGAGGTCAAGGGCAGGACGTGCTAAAAAGGGTTAAAAAAATGCAAGTGGCTCATGCCACAAAGACCTTATTTTTTTAGGCTTCACACCGGCACTATGCAGGATAAGGTATTTCTAGAAGAGCGGGGTGTCTTTCTACCTTGGGGGTCAGACTCTCATTTGTAAGATACCAGAAACTATTGACCAAGTTTTCTTGCAATGCTGGGAGGGAGTGTATTTTTGGGATGTATTGCAGAGGACAATCAAAAAGGAATTCCCGATAGACCCTTACGGCATCAGATTTCTGCCGATTGATAATGGGGATGTTTTGCAATTTTGCTTAATAATGTTAACAGGCCGCCACTGACTACGGTGGACCCGTATGGTAGCATTTCACTGTGATTCATATGTTATAAACTCCGGACTCGAACAACAGTTACGAGCACTCCAACTAGCCCGCGAGGTAGAAGAGACAACTAGTCTTGCTGTTACAACGTGTCCGTGGCCCGAGACGTGCGAACGCGCTTTCTGAAAAGAAACAATAATGCTTGCACTTTCACTCATCTGTAGAAAAAGTTTTCACCAAAAGAAAACTGAAATTTAAAATGCATATTTCGCTACAGAGTCAGTAGTTACAATTATGCGTTTAGTTATTAAACTTATTCATACCTACATCATTAGTTCCTATGTCTTCCCATATAACCCTGCTTTCTTCGCAAGGTTCAGCGCTTCCTTTTTTTAGTATTGCTCAGTAGTTAATTTTATGAAAGTCTTGCTTTTGTTGATTTGACGACAACAACAGAAGACACAGCATTTTACTTACTCGCATGACATAGTGTATATTTCAAGCCAAACACTTGAAAAGGCTCGCATCGAAGAGGTGTACAAGTTTGTTTTCGCATCAACATTTGCCAACGGTCATTAAGACAGTGCATTCTTCGCTTTATTTCTTTCAAGTTTATTGTAAAAAGAAAGCTGGTATTCTAAATATTCTCATGCATTTCTTCCCTTCGTTTGTCACATTTACATGACTAGTACGGCACAAAAGCTCTCGGCTGGTTTGCTTCGCATTCGGAACCGTAAGTTGTTGCCGCATCTGGAACAACCATCCTTCAAACGGTAGTCGGAGCCTATGCTTCGGTGTCCATAAAATTGGCTGGGATTGTAAGAACAAACCAAAAGCAGTAATATATAACTACCACTCTAACCACAAAATAGACGCTATAATAACGTACCTTGCTGATAAAGTTGCTCATACTATACTAAAGATGAAACCAGCAACTACACAAACGAAGCAGTTGGCCTGTCTAACAGTTCTTCCTCATTGTTTTTATTTATTTTAACTGGTTGCGTTTTTTGTGAAAAAGTGTTGCTGAGCGTGCAGCAAATGGGACCTTATACTCCCCAGAGTGCATCGCCTGAAGGCTGTTGCTAAGGCGAGTAAACTTCTACCAGGCTCTTTCCAACCGAAATACAGGGGGGTGGCATGGTTGTCAGAATAATTCACATTTCTGTCTACTCGTACTTCGCTGGGCGTCAAGTAAGATTTGCTTTTTGCTTAGCCTAACTCACGTTGTCGTGGAAATCCCAACTTGCGGTTTATATGCTTCACTTGTTTTCCCGTGGCCTCAAGGAATAACGTCCGCTGAGAAACCGAAAACGTCGACACAATACTAGAGAATGTTGAATAAGGATAGAATTCATGTTGGAATGTTCGTTACTGAGGGCCTAGAATTGCTTTTTCGCTCGCATTTCTTCGGGTTGTGTTAGAAACTTAGGGTGGCTGCTTAAACGGATATGTAGAGGTTAGCCTTCGGGGGTGGGCACCGCAGAAAATTTGTGACCTGAATTTGATAGAATTGTGACCATTGTTATTTATTGAAATGTATTTACCTCAATTTACAACTTTTACAAGTTTTTCTACGCAACACCAAGGTGGTCAGAACGAAGGGTCCTTTCATTTGATGGCCAAGGTAGATCTTGCCTTAATTTCGTTGCCGAACAATTCGCTCGTGCCAATGCGTGTTGGAAACTAGCCTGGTGGCAGCACACCTGCACTAGCTGCGAAAGCTAATACCCAGATTTCATTTTTTTTCTGGGCATTTTTTTTGTGTCGTAGAACACAACAATCTCCCTTCCTCCATGAAAGTGAAAAACTAAAATAAGGTGGTCGCGTTATCTAGAGCGACGTGTCTCGCTCTCGTCTACACACAGTAAATACAAAAAAATAAAACCAATATGATAACGATTCTTGGGGCCTAACGTCCTGAAACCACGGTATTATAATATTCCGAAACCACCATATAATCTAATTATATAAACATTACATATGTACTCCCATGATACAGGCGTCACGTCGGCTTTGTGTCAATTAAGCACTACGCACTGAAGTTGGTCTGCGTAGCACTATCCGGGGTTGCAATTCTCGCAAGCACAAGTGTTGGGATTGCTATCTAGTCTAAAGTTGACTTAAAACAATAAACACAAACAATGGCAAACTCAGCATCGTTACTCTTTCACAAAACAGACTTTCAAACTTTGGTGACAGCTGAGACTACTAAAGTCTTTAGAAGAACGACAAAGCACAAGTTAGCGTGTTTTATTCTTCTGTGTATTGGGTACCAAAGTGGGGTACTTTTTTACCATTCATCACTCGCTTGTTTTCTTTAACCATTGAGTTCCAGCGTTTCACATCATTTGTATTGGTAACAAAAAGGGTTGTCAAGAGAAATGTCAATAATGCACTTCTTAGCGGAGGCTTTCCCCACCCGCGCTCAGCCATGTTCATGCCCGTCTTGCCTATGTCATTTTGGTAAAAACTCTACTGCCACACAAAAATGTTTTCAGACCAAACATTCAGCAAAATCCTGTTTTCGTCACTATTATTGCATCCTTATCTTTTCTTAGTTCTGCCTAAAACCAGGATCTAATGACACATTGTTGGTTCTGCTTAGTGAAACGTTCACCTCATACTCCTCCCCCCCCCCCTTTTTTTCAATACTGTTCCCCCACCAGTCTAGACACATGGACGCTTTGGCCCGAAACACATTCGGCGAAGATCTGTAGAATCTGTAGGTCAGTGCAGCACACAGTGGTACACTACGAAATGTGTGCCCGGCCCCTCAACACAGAAAGACAGAAAGAATTTATTTTTGAAAGCATTGGCTTGGGACGTCTGCCGAAGCAGGGGCGCCCAAGCAACTATAGCCACGATAGCACATGTTTGAGCGGCTGTTGTGCATGAGATACGTCACCAAGCTACAACCCTCAACCTTGGTAAAGTGTTTTGCATGCTTTTGCAAAACACTTTACAGTTCTTTGCAGTTCTTAGTGCACCTGACAGGGGCATTCTTTATGGGGCGTTTTTTGATAACTCGATAGAAATACCAAGATGCCTTTCCTACTTTGAAGAATTCCAGAAATGAAGCTGAAATGCTCAGCGGTTCCCTTAGTGGGAATGGGCTAAGTTTTTTTTTTTTTCATTCCGGAGAACTGAAACAAATATAATTGTGACAAGTTCTGATACCGAGAAATGAAATTGGAATGGAATGAAGGTGTCAATGCGCTACACTAGTATCCATAGAATGCTTGATTTGAAAACAATCATAAAGCGATAATGTAACAACCATAAAATTTGTCACGAAACCAATTTATCACTGACATCACATAAAGCGATGTCACGTATGAACATTTTCCAGGCAACATTGTCGCTTGCTCAGAGTTCAGCTCTTTACGGAGGCAGTGACAAATCAGCGAAGATAAAATGAGTTCCCAAGGCCTACGATTCTTGAGGTACTACATAACCCCGTTGCAGGTGTACAAAGCTTCAGGAGGGGTGGCGAGAAGAATCAATACATCTAACCATGAAGAGAAAGTGAAGAAGAAAATGCTTTTCCCTTTCGTCTTAGGCGAATGAATATAGGACCATACAAGTTTTCTATTCTTGCTAAGCCATGAGTCATTGAACGAATAGCATGAACCTAACCTGTATCAATTTCCTTCACAAAAAAAAAAACATTGTGCCTCCTATAGGTATCCGTTATAGATCTGCTCCTACGATACATCTGCTATGGTGATTTCTGTTTCATTTCATGACGTAACGTTGTTTTCATCAACCAATCTTGTGAAGCGTGAAATTGAAATTCAGTGAAGCTTAAAGGTCTGTCTGAACCATCATCTTTTACGGCATGCAAATAACAAAACAGAGGATATCCCCGTGCTTGTCATGCGCCATAACTGATTCCATCGCAATGTGGGAAGAACGGCTGACTTGCCGTTGGACAAGGTAGGTGTAGCGCACCATGCTCTCTCGGGAATACATTCTTTAGGTGGCCTCACCGTTTTGGATTTACTAGTTCTCGCCCTATGGTTCCACCGTAGGGTCGGAAAACGGTTGAGTCTTTTTTTTGTATGATACTTGTACAAAGACGGGAGTATATTATACGTCTCAATAACATGTTACAATCTGCTCTGCAGAGTGGGTAATGACCTTGGTCACTGAGTAACAGCTTGATTGAATAATTGCATGATCTGAACGAAAAAACAAAGGCTGAGAGCATGCTATGAAAATCACAGTTCTGCTAATGTGGCTACAGAAAGAAAAAAAATCAACATGATTAGCGGAGAAACATGCAACGAATGCCTCAAATTTTCAACTGCATAGGTTTTGTGAATTTCAAAGTTTTTGAGATTATATGAAAAGTATTTGTTCTATAGGTGGCGCACTCGTCGAAGCCATGATACATGGGCCCTGCCATATATTTACAGTATTTCTTCAAGATTATTGCCCAAATTATTTTGCACAAGCCAGAACTGATTCATTTGCTGCGTCACAGCTATGAGTGGGCATGTTTTTTTTTTCGATTTACTAGCGGTATGAGTAGTCAGCGCAAAAGAAAAACTAAGAACCAGCTAAAGGATACAGGCATTGAAAGGTGGTTTGCTTCAATTGATTAAGAACTCATAGATAAAATACAATTTTCCTTCATAAATTTTTGTGATGTTCTTAAAATATTTCCACTTCACGTTGGCATTAGGCAGAGGTCACGTATACATCTGTCTATGTCAATGAAACCTACGATTATGGTAGAAGTAGCATGACGCCAATGACCTGTAGTCACGCTCTCTGAATATTCGAGCATCCATCAAAATCCGTTTATTTGTAAACGATGGCGTAGCATTCCTACACAGAATGATTGGACTGTGCAGTGTTGCAGCCAAGCCCTGGCACAAACTGCCCTACGCTCTCTTTAGCCTACCAAGGCTTTCTACTTTAAATGATGGCTCAGCATTTTTAAACAGCATGTTGGCTCTCAGCGGTGGCAAGCTTTTCTTAAACAGCGCGTTGGCTCTCAGCAGTGGCCCGGCCAGGCGATAACATTTACGCCTGTATGTACGTTCGCTACCATTTAGGCTTTGAGAAAGAAGAAGTGTGGCAGCGAAACTTGACAAAACTGGAGCAAACAGCAAAATGTCTCTGTGTTCTAGTCCGATGCAGAAAATATACTCTTTTTGTAACTATAACATAGACATGGCAGTGATTTATGTATTTTGATGTCACATCCTCAAAGGGCTGAACTCGAATTGAACTAATATTGCTTTTTTGTCATATGGCCACTTAGAAATGGAAACTTTTGAAAAAACAGGGGCTTCGTTTTAGTCAACTTTGTGTCGATGCCATTAAAAGCTTAAGAGAGCACTTTAAAGGCTTTCGTATGTGAGAAGAGCTGGAAAAACCGGTATTCGCAAAACCAATAAGTCGGCTTTTCTTTTTAATGGGCTGGTGCGTTGAAGCGTGTGAGCCAAGTAACTTAGATACAAAAAAATACTTGCTGGTGCTGCTAACTTTCTTTAAAAGAAATCAAATGAATGATAACCCACCTGTAGCCTGAACACTAAAACCGTGCTCAATATGGCACAATACGTACCTCGGAGCTTCTTTTTTAAATACGTGTGGTTCAGTTTCAAAGAAGAGACCTCCGGCATAACAAAAAAATACGGTCGTACTACTTCTGACGTTTGTAAGAAAATATTCCAGAGCTTACCTTTAATTCAACTGTAGCCCATACGAAGTAGAATGATATAGACGGTACTGATATGTAATTATCATATGTTCCAGTGCGTATAGTTATATAAATTGGGCACCGGTTTTATGTTTAGTGGCACATTGCTTAGCTTGTCGATGATTATAGTTGGACATTATGTTACTACGCGTGGAAACGAAATCGTCTGTAAAAATGTTATTCTACTCTCTATATACGAGCCTTTTATTTGATAATATTATTCGGGTTTTGCATCCCAAAACCACGATATGGTTATAATAGACGCCGTAGAGCAGAGTTTCGGAAGGTTAGACCGTGTGGTGTCTTTTAATGTGCACTGATATCGCACGATACAAGGCCTTTAGCCCATTGCCTGCGTCGAAATGCGGCCGCCCCGGTTAGAATCGAATCCCCGACCCGACCTTCGAGTCTGCAGCAGAGCAGCATAAGCATCGCTTCATCTTGGTTCAGTAACCTTTGATATATTGAGACGTGAAGTATGCTTATTCAAGTAAGCCAAGTAGGGTGACAGATTTTTATAGGTCATGGCTAAAAAGTAAGGTCATTGAATGTCGCAAGATTAAGGAAGGCAGAGATTCGTTTCAGCGCCGTTTGATAGTCGGAATCAGGCAACATCGAGTGCAGCAGGGGATGTGCAGCTTCAGAACAATTCCTTTTTATGTTTGCTCCTGTAGTTGTGTGATGTTATTAAAACCAAACTCTTATTTCTCTGATGCATTTGTGTACGTATCGCATAGGTATGTTGGATGCATGTAACCTGACTTACCGAAAGAATTCTTTCCAGATTACAATCTCAATACCCCCATTTTCGATCCAGCGACCAGTGTACTGGACATAAAAAAAAACAGTGCAGAAAAATAAGCAGAGCCACAATCAGAGCTGAAGGCACTTGGGTAGCAACTGTAAGAGCCGAGCAATATGTTCCTAAATGTAATTCCTCCTTCAGCCCCAATTTTCTCATGGGGGCGCCTCCCAGTAATGACGTCATCCACACGAAAACGCGTGCACGATGTGGTCCAGTATACAAAACTATTTTAGAAACTACCTTCGCGCAATTAAAGTTATTTAAATCACGGGAACTGTCCTATATCTTCTTGAAACGTTGCAAAAATGGAACTTTTGTAATGAAAAGTTTGGTAGCAATGCAAAATTGTATTTATGTGCGGTACGCTGGACACCTGGATGCAATTGACGCACGTCGTGCTAAACGCGGAACGGAAAAAAAAAAGGAGAGGTGATGTCACAGGACAGTCTTGCTGGCCTGCTGAAAAACCTTCATTGCTGCTGCAATGGTGTAGGTTTGAAGAGGCCCAGAAGGAGCCACCCTCACCATAATACACTATGGGGGCTCCTCCTACAGAAGCACGCCCATCCGTAATAATGAAAATGAAGCGTGCTAGGATTCTATCAAACCGTGAAGCACTGGGAGGGACCAGCGTTTGATGAAGTTGATGACTTGTGGTTGCTAAAGGCATGCTTCTTTCTAGGTATTTTATATCTTTCCTGGTGCTGAACTTCAGGCGCCACAGCAAACCATGAGAAACTTTATCTCACGTCAAAACGGAACTCGCTCGTGTTTCATATGAAGATGGTTCTCCTGATAGGACCGAATGCAGCCCTCTTCAAAGGAATATAGGAGAGCGTGTGTACCCAAATTTCCAATAAATTAATCTCAGTGTCCGGTATACTGGACGTGATTCTCATGTAGAAGTCGTTGTATGCTTACAGCCTTCTCTATTTTTCACATGCTTTTCAATAACCTCTTGGCTAGAAAGAACATTAAAAATGTTTTTTGCCCTAGGAAAAACTTGTGCCGCAAAAAATTATAGCGTGCAGATTGCGGCTATGGTAACACCTAATACCAGTTAGGCCCTACAACACGATGCAGTTTGCTAAACTAAAAATGCGACAAAATGACCCATCTCTGGTCAGATGCCTCCAAAGGATTGAAAAGGAACCACCAAACGCATATGACAACCCACACAAGAAAACGCATGTCATGGTGCTCAGATGTTTCGTGTTTAGTGGCAGGGTGTGCGATAGGCTATGGTTTGAAATTCTGTGCCAGCTATGGTTCGTGTGGTGAAATGTTTTATTGTTCATATATTTTCACATAATTGAATGACTCCTCAACTTCTTTTGAAGTAATATCTGTCAGCTGTTAATCTCGGCATGGCACGTCTTCTACTGGGTCATTTATTACGTCGGGTGAAAAACTTGGACGGTTGAACTTCGATTTCAAGAGAACATACCGTTGTAGCGTACTTGAGACTGGCGGGCGTTACCTAGGACCGTGCTCAAAGAAAGCACCAGATGTGTGTGTAACATAGACCGTTTCAAACCATCTTTAAATGTCTGCTGCAAGTAGAGTTGCGAGGTGCCCAGCAGCCGCAAATTGCTCTTTTGCGAACTAGCGAAGTACTCTTGGCGTGTGTAGGCAGCATAAGTGGGTAAAGAAATCGGAGCTCACTGAGGCTCACTGAAGAAATGTATTTTTCTCTGCGGATTCACTCGGACTCAATCTCACGAATATACTACTCAGCCAGACTCACTCAAGCTCACATATTCACATATTCATATCAGTCTGAGTGAGTCGACTCGTCAGTCTGCGTTGGCGCAAAATTAGCTTTTTTTTCAATGTTAGTGTGACGGTGCTTTACCGCCACTATATCCTCACGTAATCGGTGCTGTACAATACTTTCTTGATATCTTAATTTTTTTATTTATTCAAAATACCTTACAGGTCCCTAGAGGCATTGTGCAAAAGGGGTAGTACAAAATCATTTTACAACGTGTATATTGTAGAAAAGTATCGGCAACATATGAAAACAAGTATAAACATATTATTGTAACACACATTGTATATCTTCTTATGTAGTTTATTTGTGGTGTCAATACAGCTAGGTTATTTTATTATAAAACACGTTACTCGCAAAAGATAGCTTTATCAGAACTTCCTCTGAAAAATTGTGAAGTAGAGACATGGCTGCAGCTTTGCTCAATATCACGTCTCGTGATAGAAAAATGGGCCCGAATTTGCATGTTGCACTGCAAATGTCGTCGAAAGACGATAGTATATTGCGTCCGAAGAGACTGAACAAAACGTTTGTTTGATGTTCTGCGCGAGAAAATCGGTGAATGGTATTCTGAAGGCGCTGCGTTAGAGTGCCTCAAACGTGTAGCAGAGACGAATGAGCGCATCGAGGCACGTTAGACACGAGTGCCATCTGGCAGTTATCTTCGAAAACGAAGGCATGCGCGCCCGTGGAGAAAGATGCGTGCCAGTCTCGCAGGTGATAAGGTGCAGAACGCAGAGCGACGGGCAGGTGCCACCACCGTGTCGTCGTAGTAAAGCGTTGGAAACACTTACCTCTTTGAGCATCGCGCTGCACTGTCAGCGCAACGCGATAAACGCTGCAGTCCTTAGAGTTACTTGTGTGTGCCTCTTCTAGTGTAAAGGCAGACATACAAAACATAGACAGGTTGTTATGGCGCCTCAGATATGCGAAAGAATTGCTTTTCAGTTGACAATGGCACAACTATGAATGCTAAAGCTTGAGCAATAATGGTGGGCACTGCGGATGGGGTTGGCCGTTTAATGCCGTTTAAGGTATCGTTAAGGGGTGGACAAACAAACAAACGTACAGACAGACAGACCAAAATTTTTACGTCGAAGGTCCACAAGGAAGACTATCGTCTTTAAAGAACTTGAGGTAGGTTATTCATGAGACGTCTGTCAAAAGGCTTGAGTGCAAACTGATGCCGACGTAACGCGCATAACAATTTATATGAGTATATCTGAGGCACGTGGAGCTGCGCAGTAGCACAGCGCCATGTGCGGGGAGCCCTAAACCACCCACTTTATCAGCGATTCGAGTGGTTTGGCGCCCTGTTCGATTATACATTTTTGCCGAACAATACTACGAGCATTAAGCGAACTCCTCCTCTTAGGTACATAACAAACATTTGACGTCGTCTTGTCTTTTTCTTTAATTGTAGCACTGGTGTGGTGTTTCGTTGGAACACCTGCTTGCCACGAAGAAGGTGTGTGTTTCATTCCAAGTCGAAACGGTTAATATTTACTTTTTACCTATTTTCGCCTATTTCAAAGTTTCACTGACGGACAACGCCAGTTTGTTGATGAAACTAACAATGCCGGCGTCTACATGCCCATATAAATGTCCGTAAATCAAACTCTATAAATTTCTCACATTAAAATGAACACATAACATACGTTGGTGGTGAAGTGTGCCCCAAAATATACACCACACGGCGCCCGTTCTACCATCAGACAAGCACCACTTTGTTGGTAAATGCACGCTACTGGAACATTATGAGGGACATACTCTTATTCTTTTTCTAACCAACTCCAGAGACCAGTGCATGTTCTGCCCTTTCGCTTCTCTGCGTTAGCGAAGTGCTACTTTTTCCCTACCATGAAACAATCCCAACCCACCCACATCTGCACACCACTGAAAATAACAGAAAAACCAACTGTAAAAATTGACATGCTTAGCATACAATATGCAAGGGTGGTTAAATTTGGTCAAGCTACAATTCTATGTGATCCTTTCGTCACGCTACATGGGAATGTTAGAACACATCGATGCATTCTCTACACTTCACCACACGATGCAGAATAAAAACTTACCTAAAAATAAAGTTGACATGTTTCTTTACGGAGTGTGCCAGGTAAAAGGATTGTTCTCTGTGCATGCAATGACTTACAATGTAACGTTGCTCATTTATTCGCAATAAGCAATTAGTCGTGTAGGCGAAAAAACCGCTAACTTCACATATAGCGAGACTTTATTTGGTTTACTGAAGCCCTCAGAACAAAGACAAGTGAAAACAAGAAATATTTTTTTGCTCTTTCTTTTTCAATTTTTGGAAAACTGCGGCTCCGTGCTTTCTGATTTTCCACCCTGAAACTCGCAAAAAGATACGGGTATAGTTAGTTGAACCGTTCTCGCAGTCACGACTCTCACAGACGTTTTAATTTACTTTCGTTCATGTATTTTTCCAGCGACAGCTTCACTCTTTGAGCGACCACCCTGAACTGTTTATTTTATCTTTCTATTCTACGATGTCCCTATATTGTATCTAATCAAAAAGTACAATCACTGTTCTTTCTGGTAATTTTTCTTTATGTTTCATACATTTGCTGATTTTGCCTTGCCTTGGTGGATGCGCACACGAAGTCCAGAATAGTCTTGCATTGCGCATTAATTTATGCTCTGTGACCCCAGTTTACAACAACGTGACCTGACTTCATCGTAACCAGCGTTTTCCCCCGCTAACTTAACCGAAGCTCAGCGGGTAACGTTGTGCCCATTTGTTTTCTCCTGGAAACCCACTCTTCCTATACCTTAAGTAACGTATATTCTCTAAAGGATTGGTGCCAAGGAAAATCAGAAAGGTGTTTCAAGAAACATTGTATTTTGTTACGGCTTGGTCATGACTCTGCAAGCAAACCGATTTTGTTATTTGGTTTTATTTCTCACCTGGTACCACACATGTAGCTCTCTGAAGTATACGTTACACGGAAGAAGTCAGGCTAAACAAATTCATTTATGAAGTAGATTCACTGAAGCTTTCTGTTAGAATCTTCACAAAATAGAATACTATGGTGATAGTCGTTTTCGGCCGTCTAATTATCCTCAGTTCTACGATCCTAATTTTTTGTCATGGTATACTGCTCAAAGAGATACAGGACTGCTTGTTCAATTACTCGCAAATTTGTTCATGGTGAGGATATCTAACATTTAAAAGATTGTGCTTCATCTACAACTTGAGCTAACATTCTGAGATAATGTCTTAGCGCGTATCAAAGCACATAATCTACGCCTTTTTACAGCGGCGCTGCCTAAACTTGTATTTAAGCAGTGGGTGGTGACCGCTCAGAGCTCGACGCAGTTGTGGAAAATGAAGTCGAGGTTTAACATATCCATGTAAAGTATAGTTTAGTGTACATAATATTGTAATATGGTATGTTATATGGTTGGGAAAGGGAAGTGATGGTGGCACAAAGTGTTGCGATAGGGAGAAGGAGGAAATACCACCAGCTCTGTTTTTTTTTTCACAGTCTGCACAATAGTGTGTATCGGCGTCAATTTTTGTAAAATAATGGAGTGGAAAAAAGAGGACCTATTGCCAGACAATATGGTACAATATTTCAGCTTTTATTCACAGAGAGAGAGAAAGAGAGAGAGCTTAAGGAGATAGGCAGGTAGGTACACCGGGACTGGGCCCCGGTAGGCTACCCTGCACGGGGAAAGGAAAGTTATAGAGGAGAGAAAAATGGTCACTGACTGGGCCGACGCGTAATAGTTTCACATCACAAACGATGAAACAGGCTGGTGTTTTTAAAAAAACGCAACAGTGCTTTCGTTGTCTTTTGGAATTGGGATGGGCAGTGTCGTGGTCCCAATACTTCCTCGACATTGAAATCACTTCTGTCAAGTTGATTTAAAACACTGCGCAGGTGAAGCCTCTCGTTAGTGTATGTCGGCCAGTAACTTAAGAGTTGTTCAATAGTCTCGTTGACGGTGCAGTCATTGCACTACGTGCTGTCGGCCATCCCAATTTTAAACAAGTAGGCACTGGTGAAGGCTGCACCCAGACGCTGACGGCACAACACTGTACCTTCCTCCCTGGAAAGACGAGAGGGTAGCCGCAGTCATAGAGATGGGTCGAGAGAATAGTCAACAATAAGCGAACTGTGATGATGGCCACTTCTAGAGTGTCATGTTCAGCGCCAGCCTACTTAGGTATCTAGCCGCATCAATCCTAGATAAAGGTACGGAAATGGGATTGATTAAATACGGTGCCTTTCTGGCTGCTTCATCAACGAGGTCGTTGCTGGAGATACCGCAATGACTTGGTATCCACTGAAGCCCAACCTTGTATCCTTGTTAGGTCACATAATGCAGCATTTTTCCGATCTCCCACACCAGTTGTTCGTACGACCCGCGACGAAGTGCCAACGGAAGACATTGTAGAGCCGCCTTGGAGTCACAGAATACTGCTTATCAATTAGCCAGTTGGTGCTTGATGTAATTTAAGGCACACCACAGGGCAACAATTTCCGAACCAGTCGGATTTTCTTCAGCCTTCATTAAACGCTAATTACTTTGTTAGGCACTTGGAAAAAACATTTTTATCGTAACTTAACGCGCTAATATAGTGCACATTTCACTTTTAGAAATTCGGCACATCGCACATTGTTTCCTACATTGCAAGTGAGACAACTGTACTATGCATCTGTCAGCGTTCACACTAATCCTAGAATAAGCGTAGTATGGCAGTGTCACGGTCTCTTCGGAACGTTATCTCATGGCGGTACTGCCACAGTCATTTGGCAAACTACCTCGTCCAGCTTCCGGTTTCTTGAAAAAAAGCATCACACCTTGTTTCATGACTGAGCTACGTTATTCGTATTATTTATGAACATCTATGAAGGCAACGCGCCACTAGCGACGAGTATTGAGTCGAACAAGTTGCCAAACAAGTTGAAGTCGCAAGTTATGAGTGCAAATGAATATCGCGGTTGAAGCCGGCTCTGTTGTGAGCTGAGGCTCAGCTTCTGCAAATAGGTTTCTAAAGTTATGTGAGTGAAGACAAAACTGTCATTACGAATCACAAGAAGTGTGATGTTGCCTATCTACTGCATTCTGTTGGCCTCCATCATTGTCGCAGATGACTTTCCTAGCATTTCCGGTTTCATCCCACCATGTGCCTTATTGTTTTTATTGTGTACCGTGTCTTTCTAGAGAGAAAAAATTTCGAGCACTCCTGTTTGTTTTTAGCACAAACTTGAAAATCCGCCGATAATAAATCTCAAGAAAGTAATGGCGACAGTAATTGCACGATTTCATGTGTCTTGAACTGTGACATACATGCATATAAATTAGGAAATAGGCCTTTGCTTCAAAACAGGCTTGTTTTCATTAACGGTAAATTAACAACAAAACAAGCCATCTAAATTTCCGTCCTAAATTCATACATAGCCAGGGTCTTGTTCTGGCAGACATGATGCCTTACAAGAAGTTTGTGCTCAGCTGTTAAAGGGGCACAGACTACGTCCTCTTGCTAATGGGGCACGGACTACGTGAAATTCGCTAAGTACAGTGCTTATTTATAAACAAAAAACTTCTGGTGAAGCTACTATATTGTGGTGAGACAATTTAATAAGCACTGAAGCTGCTTGTCTTTCCCTCCTGCTAACCCTTGCTTTCTCTTTCCCACTTCCTATAGTACGGTATATATGGCTATGCTTGCCCTCTGTCTTTTCCTCTCTTCCGTGTCTGTTTCTATCTCTTTATGTTTCTATCTTATTGTTTCACTGCATATATGTCACTTGGCCTCTATCTTCGCCTCCTTCATTTGTGTGTAATTCGCTCTCTTTCTCTCTAGATCGTCGTTCTCTCAATCATATGAGTCATGGCACTCATGCTGGACCAAGCAGGGAGCATGCTCGAGGAGCGAAGCAGAAAATGAAAACGTGGACGAGGACCTCGCACAGGTTCATGACATTGACAGCTTCTGGTGTCAGCCCATGGCATAGCTAAATACTTGAAAAATCTGCTGCAATAGCAGGATGCTGTATCTATTTACCTGTTAAGCGACTTTGTCAGTATTGAAGAAAATATTCGTGTCACACACGGAAATTCTTTAAACCTTCCTCAGCGAGTTGCATAACTTGCACTGTCACGCCGAATCCTAGAATAGCTTTCCTATCGATCAAACTGGTTACACATCTGTTTATGATGCAAGAGCCCAACTGTCTGTCGAGCTTGCGGCAATGCAATCGTCATCCGCCGGGCCAGATTAATGACAGTGCGCCACCGCGTTGGCTCCCAAACAAAGAAAAGACAGTCAGTAGTGTAACAAAAATGATGAAGGGTTGGTAAAGCCGAAAGATCTTAGAAGGTGCGGACTCTGTAAATTGAGCCACGGTTTCTTTTAAAGACGATAGTCTTTCTTGGGGACCTTCGACACAAAAATTTTGATCTGTTTGTCTGTTTCTTTGTCTGTCTGTACATTTGTCTGTTTGTCCTCTTTTAACGGCACCGGGTACTTGAAACGGCCGACCCCATCCGCAGCGCCCACCATCGTCGCTCAAGATTGAGCATTCATACATGTGCAATTGCCAATTAAAAAGCAATTAATGCGCATGTCTGGGGCACCCTAACCACATGTATATAATTTGCATTTGCGTATTTTAATAGAAAAGGCATGCATAAGTAATTTTAAGGATCATAGCGCTTATCACGCTGCGCTGACCTTGCAACGCTTGCTCGAAAAGTCAAGTGTTTCCATCGCTTTGCTAAGAAGAGATGGTGGTGAGAGCTACCCGTCGCCTTGCGTTCTACACCTTATCACCTCTGAGATGGGAGCGCACACCCGCCTCAGAGTTCCGCGCTACATTTTCCAAGAGAACTGCCAGATGGCGCTCATGTCTCACGTGTGACGTGACTTGATGCGCTCGTTCGCCTCCGCTGCACGCTCGAGACACACTAACGCAGCGTCTCCAGAATACCATTACCCGATTTTCTTGCGCAGAACATGAAATAAATATTTTGTTCCCTCTCTCCACACGCAAGACTATCGTCTTTCGACTAAATTTGCCGATCAACATGCCGATACAGGCCATTTATTTCGCTTCTCTTTTGTCTCTCTCCAGCCAACATACGGAATTGCTGGTTCAGGACATAAAGTTTCTGAAAATTAACTAGAGGGGACTCTGGCGCGGCGATCGTTCAACGACCGGGGGAATCAAGGGGAGTACATGGATTTATCTAGTCTTCCTACTTGTGGGCGGCGAATCGCACTTGTGGCTTCGTATACTGCTTTATTTCAGTTTTGTTTCAAAGGAAAGAACCAACCCCTTTGAACTTCGTTACCTTATTTGAAATGGTAAGCCTGAAAGATTATAGCTGAAAACCGATGAAAATCTGTTTTTTGTTGTTTCATGACAAACAAGCTCAAAGCCACGCGAACACAAACGAAGCCAGGAGTACGATGATTAGAGAAATCTATGTACTAACCTCCATTCCCATCCCCGCTGAAGCGCCGTGCGTTGCAGCTCCCATATACAGAAGCACCAGGATTCCCTCTAGTGTATATTTAGGAAACTATGATTGAGGAGAAGTGCATTGCTTTTCAAAAGCACTGGTTTTTTTTCATCTGGCATCGTGACACATGTTTCATTGTTTTTCTTCTGCCCTTCTTGACTTCAGTCTAAAAGAGACTTCGCCATTCAGGACCGGCCGGCGAAAGGTCATATGTCCTGTTCTAACATCTATTTCCACTTTCCGAACAACATCCTTCTCGCAATGTTTCTCAGCGATGACAAAGACTGTCTCAGAGTTGTTGTTTTTTCATTCGGTTGAATAGAAAAACGTAGTGCTCAAAAAGTTGGCATTCAAGTAGGCTTATTTCAGTTATCCTTTCTGAGACCACGGCGTTTCAAGCACAGTTTTCGATATGCATCCATTTACGCTCGTTCTGTCTGTATTTCGTTGTGCAGTCGCCGGCAAGCTTAACTCGAACGCTCCGCAGCGTGTCCTGAAACAGTTCTATTGACGATAGTGGCACGTAGCCTTAGGTTCTGTTGCCGAGTTGTTACCTATGTATGCCGACATACTATTCAAGCATACCGTGGTGTTGTCACGGCAACATGCCCAGCGCCAAGCGACTGGCATCACTCAGAATAGCCCTGGTCGTGTGTCAGAGCGTTCCTGTTCAGCCTATACTACCGTGGCTTTTCTAATATGGTAGGTGTCCCGACCAACCATACGAGTTTTGTGATGAACAACACAAAGCAGAGCTTGGTCAAGCTATTCAAACAGGCAGTAATATTCATGGTATAATTGTCTTGCTCGGTTAATCTTGACTTGGTGTTCTTATTCTGAAATTTATCCCAGATACTATTGTTATTTTTGTTATTTCAGCGCCATCTGAAACGCAAAAGTGTTGCCAAATCATTTTCAACGAAAATAAATAGCCAGCCAGCGCAAAACACACATCAAAATCACAGCAAAAGCTGAAATAGCTTCCTTTCCAGACCCTGTTGTAGACTGTCTTGGTGCAACTAATACGTGTAGACATACAAGATACCCAATACATCATAAATCACCATAACTTTAAGGGAAATACAAGCACCCACTATTCCACTGCACATTATTCTGCGGATAATTGAGGTACCTGCTTCACATGCAGAAGACATCACTCGCGATTCGTGCTGTAGCTGATGACGGGGAAGAATTATGGTTTAACATTTATAGGTGGGTGGAAAATAGCAATGTCCCACTTTTTGTGCTATTCGCAATGTGTGACAAATGTTTCTTATTTTACTTTTCTAAAATGCTATATTAAAACTTTTGACCCGGTACTTGCCCGACGTGACACCTGTATGGTGTGTCCTAAAGAAAGAGTTTTACGAACTACCATGGGGCTCTTTGAATTCTCGACAGATCCATTTCTAGAACATTTCCAAATCTCATTTACTGTTATTTCTCTGAATAGCGTGGCGGTTACGCACACCAGTATTGGCGGCGGCGTATAGGCACCTAAATTAGCTATTGTGGTGATCTCAATACAGCTTTATTATAGCTAATAAGGGCCTCGACCACAAAACTGTCACCAGAGTCATGGTTGAGAGCACGAATTGACTGCTTATTAATGGCTAGGTAGGTGTTGTGTGGAAGCACCAGCGGTGTTATGCGTCTAGGTTGGCTCCATTGCCCAGTACTGAACTGAAAAGCGATGTCGAATCTCACCTGCTGTTGACGATGATAGTAAGAGTAGCCGACGTGCTTAGCACTTTTTTTAGGTATATCTCATGAGAGCGGTTGCGGGTGGCGGCGGCGGCCATCAACTACCCAATAAGGTTGAGAGCTGGGTTAGTTGGTGACGGTCCATTATTACGCAAGGTTAAGTAGCGCGCTTTTTGAAAAGAACAACTGGGACAAGAATGAACGTCACCTATATAGCCCTTTGCCTTCGTTATGTTGTAACAACATCTATTGCTAGAGAAAGTCATGTGGTTTCTCAACATTTTCAAGAAATGAATGAAAATGCAGAATACTTTTTTTGTTCTCACTGAATTGAATTGATGCTTGGTGAACGTTGGTGAACTGCATGTCACAAGCAAGGTATGTGACCTCGCTAGTTAATGTTATCAGTATATGTGACGACGTCACGTGATGTGACTTCCCAAATATTTGTGACCTATTGCGTGTGATGACGGCATAGTATGACGTCGTCATAAGTTAGGCAGGGATTTGGTAGTACTCGTATCAATTTCGTCAACGCCTTTTCTTCGCGAGTAATGCACCTTCATAATTTAGCAAGAAACGATTTGTCAAAATTTCATGCGCGCTCTTGCTTTTCACTGTCGTGTAGCCGTGGTAGGCTGTTTTGCTCCGCATCAGGCGTCTTACGCGTAAATAAATAAGACACCGAAGGACAGTTTGACGGCATATGTTTTCTTTTTCCAGGCGTAATGCAGTCGGGTGATTTGTCTGCAGCGTGAATAACCTAAATTAAGGACAAAGACTTCTACGTGAAGGGCACGCAGGCAGCCGTAAAAGCAAGCCGTAATTTGTCGTGTCTACGTGTTACCGTGCACAAAAAAAAGGTCAAAGTGTCCACAGACTTCTCTATATTTACCGCGTTCTTTTTATTTGTTTTCCAAGTACATTTACGTGTTACGACTAGTAAACAAGAGCAGTAGTACCTGCGAGAGCGACGGTGGTCCGGCCAATAAATGGCACTGTCGGCTTCACTTCATTTCACTCGTAATTTATTCAGCAGCACCAACACCTGGTAGGTGAGGGTTGTCTTTTTAAGTTGCTGCAGTTTGTCTCCTTCGGTGTATTTTACTGTCACGCCAATACTATCAACAGCTTCAAACTGCACACTCGTGGTACTTTACACTACTAGCCTTGCACTATTTTGCGAAACTACAATGAAAACAGAAAGTCGATAAATGTGCTATGCTTTTTTTCAATAACTGGTGTTTAATATCGTGTTTGTTACTGCTCTCCCATCCTTTGCATAAATCTGGAACATTTCTCTTGCATAAGCAAGGAATGAATGTTCTGAACACAAGAACGCACACAAAATTAACACAATCATCGGTGACGCGTGGAACACCTTTATGACTCACGTCTCCCAGATGCTGCAAAAGGGGATGGTGAAGAGCAACTGAAACTATTCGAACAGCAGAGTAGAACCGTGTTATTTTCAGAAATATATATTTCTTCAAAATTACGCAGTAGGTACAACATTACTGAATTCGTTTTTCTGTACAGTTATCCTAGGGTCATTGAACGTTTTCGCAAATAGGCCGACCAGGAAAAACTCACACGGCTCTTGATGCACTCGCCTAGAACTTCTTCGTCTCATTCGATATATTGGTTGTGTATTGCATTACGGCATATAAGGTGAGAACAAAAATTTCGATTACTTTTTTTACGTGCATCTAAATAGACAGGCCTCTGGTGTTTTGCCTAGAACTTTCTAGTTTAACGAAACAAACATGCTGAGCGAACTTTCTTTGTAATGCAGACTTTAAGACAAGCATCTGCACTAGGAGACTTTCACAATAATTTTGTTTGAAAAAGCATGCGACTACTTTTTGGTATATACGGCAATTGTCGCATGTTGTACCTGATATTCTATTTTTAGGTCAGTATTCAGATGTAGTCACGTCGATTATCGTGTCTATCAAAAAAGTACACACAATTGAACGTGTATTTGTTTTGATTATGTTTTTAAGAACGTCGACTAACCCCCAGCCAGACTAACTCATAAATGGGACAACTTTTGATTATGAATGAAGTTTATATACGTCGATCACGCAAACTTGAAATATTTAAAAAAAGAAAAGAAACAGAACAGTGTCGTTATATCTCGGAGAATGTGGTTTGCATCACGCTACACAGAGATTATGCGGTGTACTCCTGGCATGTCGAATTGTACTTTTCAACCAGTAGAGCGGGCTGAACTCCGAATCACTCGTGAAACTGTCCCAACTATAGTCGCTCACATTGCGTTTCCCTGAACAGGTGAGTGATGCCTCGCCAGACGCGAGCAGTATGATGACGCTTTCGCGTGTTCTTCATCGATTCACGTGCTCCGAACTCGCCGAGTTGAGGTGAGGATCGAGCAGCATCAAAATGAGAACTAATTTGCATAGTTCCTACGGTGGTAATGCGAGCATTTCAGCGTGCTTCTTGTAAAACAACGATCAGCGGGACACGTGGATAATGTCGAAACTTCACTATATTGTGAAACTTGTGTTGCGTAATTTCCATTTACTCTGAATAAGGCTCACTAAGTGAGGCTTAAGGGTCGCGCCAAGGTAACCAGAATAGTGCTGCTTAGGGTGTAGCTATCGTAGTATGCATTCCTCACCCGCTACGCGCATTGCGCCACAGCTTTCGCGCTCATTATATCCCGTGGACTTTTTCGAGGGAGCTTGTCTACGAATGCAGCAATATTTTTTTTTCTGTTAAGGTCTTGTGCACTTTGGTGCTCCTTGCGATGAACGCTTTTAAGCAACAGTGCACGGACATGATATTTTGTTTCGGGGTTGAACCCCCGTATTCAGAAACACTCCTTGACTTGAACTTGAGTTACCACCGTCAACAGGTAGCGTCTGAAATGCGTTTGAGCTGTATTGACACAGCCTAGAGACAGCCTGGTTGATAAACGTCTGTGCTGTATTGAAGGAGGTTGTAAGGCATGTTCGAGTCAAGAATCGGTTCTGAATATGCAGATAATTTCAAGTCAAAGAGTGTTTCTGAATACGAAACACGAGGGTTCAACCCCGAAACAAAATATCACGTCTAGTATTACTGGTCGCGAGTCACAATATTGAAGCGACAGTCTGGTTCACTTTGATACAGTTCATTCAAAGTCCGGCCCGTTTTCAGTCGACTATTTGTCTGCTGGTTGTCGATATTCGAAGCAAAAATTTTTGAACACATCTTTTAACCACAAATAGGGCGATCAAATTCGGTGAACTGAGTTACAAGGAGTTGCACGTACGTTCTACAACTCTAAAAAGACTCGTTAAGCTTCATGCACGAGCGCACTAAGATTTTTTTAAGCTGAATCTTCTCATGAAGTGCGATATTTCACTTGAGTAATTTTTTTCTTTTTTCCTTAAAAAGAAAAAAAATCGGTCATGTACTCAATATATTTCTCTTAGTGGCATCTTTGTCAAAGGTCGCAACAGCTTCCAAGTCATTGTTCCGGAGCAAAGCGCATTTGATAGCCGCGTGCTGTTTCAATCCAATAAGCCACCATTAAAAACGCGAAGAGCTTTAAACTGATTTCACACAAAAGAAATAACATATTTGTTGGGAAGATCCACGTGGTACAATTACCTGAACATGGGCTGTGCCTTTTCACTTATGTGGTTAGCTTTAAATGTCCTTTTGAACTTACCAAACACGACACTGCTAAGACCATGCTTACACTTCTTTTGTTTTTATTATGTTGCAAATGAAGAGGACGTTTGAAACGGTTTTACTGCAGCAGTGCACTTTAGTGCTTATTGGTATGGTAGATATCGCCATTGATCAGTATAAATGTCACGGCCACGGACACGCTAGAACAAGCCCAACTAAACCTTCTTACATTATGTTTTCCTCCCGAGGTTGTCCCGATGACACTCCGTTCATACTACGTTCCTAGGTTCCAACGTTGATTTCTGCTTAGACGGACGTCCTAATATTCATAGTAATAATAATTAATCTGGCGTAATACGTCCCATAGCGAAGATAAGATTACGAGAGACACCGTCTAATTGCGACCATCAAGCGTTCTTTAACGGGCACTGACGTCACACAGTACACGGGCCTCTACCATTTCATCTCCATAGAAATGCGACCGCCGTAGCCAGGGTGGAACCCGCAACCAGCGGTTCAACAGCCGAGCACCAGACATCCGCTACGCAACCATGACGGGTTAGACAAAACCTCGTAGAAGGCATCGGCTGCATGGGAAAGCCCACTTTGTCAGTTTCATACTTAGCCGACTTCTCGCTCACGAGGAACACCTGCAAGCCATTAGGTAAGCTGTTCAGTGGGGAGCCTCTCGATATATTGCCAGTCTTGAGGTTACGGTCCTCGTTCTTGCAAGGGTCGGTTGCTTCTCTGTGTCTGCGTACGGATGTGCGTAAGCATTTTAGCTGCATCTCCCCTGATGGTCGAGTTAGATCTCACTTTTGCCACAGTGCTTAGTAAATCTGCACTGGTTTCCTTAAGGATTTGTCTTTAATTTGTCTTGCCTGAAAGTTGTGCCAGACAACACAGCTGCGTCAGTATGGAGAAACAAGGTTCCAAACGCTAAAAATGCGGCCTTAGGTGTGAAGGTAATTGATATCAGCAGCCCCAGTATAGTTTGATTTTTGGAATTCTGAGGCTGCTTTTGTCTCCTCTACCAATTTATGCTCCTTTCACTTTCGGGTTTTGTGACTTTAGCAAACGTATCACCTGAACCTAGGCGCGAATATTGAAGACTTAAGTGCTATAGGGTTGGACGCTCTTTGCGTAGCCCTGTGACATATTTGCGTAGTTTTGCGTAGCCCTGTGACATATTTCATGTTATCTTTATTTTTTACTTTCGCAATCTTTATTTTATTCTCTAAGAGAAAAAGGGGGCACCCGGGGCCGCCGTAAAAGTTCTAGCATTTCCTATTCACCGTTCAAATAAAGGAGAGCCGATGACGTCACCAGTAAAGCGTACTGCACCAAATATAGCAAAAATTGATGATGACAACCGCTACGTCGGTGCTATAGCTTGCGAAGACGACCCCAAAAATCAGAAGCCCTACATGGGGCGGCACAAAACCGGGGAGCGAAAGTGGTGTGCGTTGCATTACGTCTAAATAATAGCATTACGAAGATGCAGGCAATACATGCTTCCCTGCGCAGAGGGATCGTACCTGAAAGTATTAGGACAGGAACCCCCGAATCCTATAGTGATGACGCTCATTGCTCAAGAAGGTTATCTTGCGGTCATAGACCTCTTTGAAAAGTTTCTTGCGTCTTCTCAGCCAGCTAAGAATCTGCGCTCTCTCCTTCGTTCTCTTTCTTTGTTGCAGTTTCACGGCTCTTATCATAAAAGACATTCCTAAACAAAGCACAAAAATCAATGAGTGGAGGGCGGATAAGGTGAGGAGAAAGTAAGCCGTAGAGCTCGGTGAAGATATCTATGCTCCAGAAAAGTTGGAACGCAGACCCTCAAACACAGCGACAAATAAAAAGTCAATCTACAAAGTAACAGCAATGCACGAAGAGCCCCAAAGGAATGGGAGCGAAGCCAGCGTGCCTCTCCCGAGATGGAAGTGCACCGCGACCGTAGATCCCCAGATATGAGCGACGGAGCGGAAAATGGCGGAACGGCCAGGATCACCCATCATTCGCCGTCTCGCGCGTGTTGTCTTGCTATTATACGTCTTTCACTACTGATGTTTGCGTCTTTCCTTCCCCTTTCTTAGACTCTTCGCTGTTGTTCTCAATTGTAGTACCATACATGTATTCTCATGCTCAGCATTTAGCTCGGACCATCACGCGGCACCTAAGCAAGATGCCTCCTGTCTTGGACACATAGCCTTGCACCTTGGAGTCATAGCACCATGCAAATGTGCGCGAACTCATTTTAGCATTGTGTTGTAGACAAATATGTGTTGATTCCTCGAGTTGTATGTATGTAAATGACTAAAGTTCAGCAGGGTTTGTTGAAAGGCCTGCTAGGTGCATGTTAGTTTAGAAGAATCAAATAGCAGTACGGTCGAACACGAAGGCATATGGCACTCGTGTTTTCCTTCGGTGTACAGAAGCAGTAAAATGGTACTGCATTGAAGAGCAATTTTACAGTCGTACAATGTTACCGCAGTTAACACGCGACCCTTCGGTTCAAGCTCCAAATGCAGTGGTCCGAAAAAACAAGCTACGCAAAAGTGTTACGAGTATTTGAAAAGACAAGACTTAGGCTACAAATCGTATTGCTTTCTTTGGTGTAAAATGACCAATGTCACTTTTCCAAAGCTCTTCCTTACCAAACACTGAAAATATGCCTGCATATTGCTGCATATTGTTTTTTTTTTCACAGAAACAATGAGGAGGGCAGAATCCTTCACAATTATTTGGTGTGTAAATAACATCTCACGATAGTAATTAAAGTTCATGTCACTCGCTGTGAAACAGGAAACTAAATGTATGTCAGTGTCCGTTGTGCATTATGTTACCGAATCCCGACATACCAACCACAGCTTTGAAAACAAATTGCTGTAACTAGATTTTTCATCTTTAAAGCAGGATAACTATAACTACACGCATACATTCGCCGTCTGCGCCACTTCCAACCTTCGCTGACAATCAATCTAGTTGCATATTTAACAATCTCTCAAACAATCTTCTGAACACAATGCAGTGCTTGATAACTTAGGATGTCAGAATGCAGAAATAATGAAAGGCAATGTGCGTATAAGGTTGGCTCTGCTTTGCGGTCTTTGATCATCGAGGTGCTCCAACATCCTGGAAGTACATGAATAAAGGGGATCTTAGTCAACCAGACTTTCTCCAAGTGTTTCTCGCAAATTTTAATGGACTGATCTGCTACGTAGGTAAGGATACAAGCAAAGTTTCTTTTCTCATTATTTTCTCTCTACTTAACTCAAAACGGGCTTCGTATAATTCTAAGGAAATAGAACGATACTTGAACTACACATCGAGCTATATTTTCACACGGTCCAATACAAAAGGCGAAAAGATCTCCATTCTAAAAAAAGTAGTGCCTGAATTAGAAGTAGGACCTCTTAATTGAGGAATTCATATTTCACCAATCAATGTGCACTTAACTTTAGTAAAAGAAGTACATTAAAAAAAAGTTTACCGGTTCCACATATAATTTCGTGGCTCTTGGAACAGTCTCAAATTAGGATATTATTTCCCATAGTCATTTAGCTAAGACGCATATAACAGAAAATACTAATAAATATGTTTATTGGTGGTAGTTACAAGGGAATACATCACTGCCTAGCAAAATATTTTAATTATGTAATAAAACGGTGAAACTTGGGACAATGTTTGTACAACAAAGACTTGCTGAAATAAACAAAACTCATGTCTGATATTAACCAAAAATGACTTGAGCACGCAAATTAAGTTTTTTCCGAAAATTAGTACAGCATTCAGAGTTTTTACATTCTTTTACATATATGCGTTCCATTAGGCTAAGATAGGAGCTTTCTGATTTCTCCTTTTTGCTTTTAAAGAGCATTACAAAAGATTGACGGTGTTTTTTAGCATTTATACCCCGCATGGAGCCCTCGTTCAAATGGCAAAAAAAAAACAAAGGCAAAGACAAATACCTTCAAAATCAAGTCGCTCTTGCTTCGCACTAAGCTAACAAAAGCACACGTAAAAAAACTCTAATTTTCCCACAGCCGTCATGCTGCCGATAGAAGCTTCAGACTGACTTTAACCATCATCACTATTCAATTTCCGCGTCGACGCAAAGTACGTCCTCAAACTGTCTTCTGTTTTTTTTTTGTTCCTTCGCTGTGATTTGACATCTTTGCACTGCCTCACCAACTTCTGGTGTGAATTCATACACTCTGGCGTTTCTCAGAAATTGATTATATCCGCTTCACCGCAAACCATTGAGAACTCAAACAAGCCTGATGCCCAAGTGCTTGTGATCCCAGATAGCCACGTCTTTTGCTCTTTTAAGCTGACCTAGTGGTAAAACTTAGCTCTACCTTGGCGCGTAGCGTGTTTGCGTTGAAGGCGATGAGGTATACGCCAAGTTCGCTTTGTGATGTGCGGCGTGCTTTCCGACCCGATTTCTATCCTAGCTGCCAAACTTCCTCGCCTCAGGCTAGATTCTACGCGTCAGTTGGTCAAGAGAAGCGTATTTGTATTTTGTAAGAAGTCATCGCGCTAAGTTCTGTTGGGCTCGTTTGTTCAATTCCTACTTACTAGCATTTCTTTGTGGTATCATTTATTATGATAGTTAAGTTATGGGTGTGTTCATCAGCATTGTGGATGACTGGTACAGTTGAATGTACGCTTGTTTAATAGGGGACACATGCTTAATAAATTATGAGACCAACGGAACAGTTGGACAAAGTCTTTCTGGTTGCTTAACTTATCCCAAACCTGAATCCACCTATCAAGCTTTCGAATTGGGTGCTGGCCTCTTGAAACAAACTCTAGTTGAAAAGAAATATGACTTGAGTTGGGAATGCAAGAATAGGAGGTGTCGGTTGTGCTTTGATGAAGTATTGCAAATTCGGTGCAGCAAAAATAACTGGACGCAACCCTAATGATTGACTTTTCATGTCTCACTCACGCACTCACGCTCGTTTGTCCTGATGAACTTTTAAATGCGAATGCCTTTTTAGTCGGGCTATGTCAGTCATCAGGCAACGGCGTCCGCGGCGGAAGCCACGCGCCGGCAGGTGTTATATTTTCGTTCTCACTCGCCGCCCCATATCAACAGCTGTGGGTGTGCGCGCTTATCCTCGCCCCTAGCAAGTGGAGCATGTGGTGGAAGAGAGTGTAGGAGAGGATAGCTGGGTGCTTCCCGGTTCCTTCTCTCACCGTCCGCTCTTCCTCCTCCCTGCGCCCCACTCTACCGTCCACTCGCGCCTCACTGTCAACCGTTCCCTGGCTGGGTGCCTCTCAAGAACATCTGAAAATTTGTGCTCAAGACGCCGCTGTGAAACGCCAACGCAGACCCGAGAACGCTGGTGCTCTACTCTCCCTGCCGCTTGCTCCTCACTCTCGACCGCTGGCTGGCTGGGCCCCTCTCAAGGCAATGTCAAAGCAATAATGCGTTCTCAAGGCAATAATGCGTTCGCACTTCCTCACGATTACCTTCGGGGAGGGGGGGGGAGCTTTTCTTTTTTGAATTAACTTCGTGTTTTGACCTGCTTCCAAGGCGGAACCCCAGGCGTCGTGTAATATATCGCTTAGTTGAGATGTGCTTCGCCAGGTGCCACTGCGATCCCAGCTGCTTCAAATCCCCCGAATTTTAAGCTGCTCTAGGGAGCCTTGATAGGCGCGCCACACTTCCTAAGCTGCTCATGAAAGATGCTGTCTGAACGTTGTCTGCAGAAATGCTGTCTGCGAATCTCGTTACCCGACGCCATCATATTACTGCCGAGAGAATGTAACGAGAGAGGCCTCAGCATCTGACTGAGCCCCTTACACAGGCAAGAACGTGCTAGCACGTCAGCGCCTACTGACAGTGCTTGGGCCAGCTCTTGCGCATGCACAGTAAGGGTGGTTACGCACGTTGAATCGAGCTTCGCCATAAGCTGCATTACATTTAAATGAGGCAGGAAAAAACACAAGCCACTATCTACACTTAGACACAAGGCAACATTTTCTCATAAGTCTATAGAAATAAATTAGCGAATTTTTTTTGAACGAGAACACATCTGACCCAATGAGCACTGCTCTCGGCAATCTATATGGACACACAAGCGTAGTAATACTTCATACATTTAGCAACATTTCGTTCAACAAAGATTTGGAAGGTCGCAATTTTTTGGGAAGCGCAGTGAGCCGACAGCTATAGTGAATACGAGCGTAACCTACTTAAAAGACCATTCATTAACTCTTCTGTTCAGGGGCATTGACGGTGCAACGTGGATGGCTCTAGCACTCACGCCAGCTAAAAGCAACGAGTTTCTGTCCTGCCACTCTACCGATTGTGCGCTAGGCTGTCAACAAACGCGTCGACTTCCGTCCGTCTAATTTGAGAACCATGAAGTGACACATGCCCACGATGGAAACACGTGAAGAAATTGCAACGCGAGAGTTTTTGCGAAACTCCAGTCACTTGAGCTGTAATGATGATTAGGAAACAAGCTTTGATTACAGTCGCGTAGTGGACATGTTGGCCCTTGACTATGAATGTTCTGCTTGACATAATTGCAGACTTGTGAAGAAAGAAACTGAAGCTCACTAGGCATTGTTTGCATAATGATATTTGCAACGCACTCTTTTGATAGAAAAGAAGAAAGAGCTGCATTATCTTGGCACCATGGCACTTGTATTCTTTCTGCAACGCATTCTACGATCTCTATGTCATTGGTTGCTCTGTATAAATTTTGAAGTGGAAGCAGTTTCAAGCGCGAATAGCACTCAGCATTTCATTTCCATGGTACTTAATGAACTAAGCCTTGCCATTTGTTTTCCCAAAATATCTCGCATAACATCGTGTCATATGAATATGATGCTTAACAGCCCACTCTAAGGTCACGGGATTCAATTCCAGCTGCGGCAGCTGCATCTCGATGGAGCCGAACGTACACTCTAGAGACAACTTTACCTTGTCTTGCGCTGTAGGGACACAGTTCTGATTGATTCATTGATATGTGAGGCTTAACGTCTTTAAACCACTATATGATTATGAAAGACGCCGAAGCGGAGGACTCCGGAAATTTTAACCACCTGGGCAGCTTTAACGTGCACCCAAATCTAAGCACAGGGTCCTACAGCATTTTCATGCGTGCCAGTTCAAATACAAATGACAGAGTTATTTACATGCAAAGTAGCTTATAGCGGATATCAATCTGGTAGGAGGCGTGACTCCCCTTACTGGGCATATAGTGAATATCATACCTTATAGTGAATAGTGTGAATAGGACGTCTCTAAAGGGCTCAAAAGACGCAGTACAGCATGCCGTAGGTAAATATTATGGGTGCTCTGCCGCTAAACGGGAAAGAACACCTGAGCTCCAAATACAGGAGATAGTCATATTCTTGTGACGATGTTTGAACACAACAAGTAACCTGGTATAATCTGCAGTCAGAAAAACTTCCAAAAATAAGTTGCAATATGGGTCTTCCCAGCAGAAGCTGGACCCCTGCAATCGCATTCCTTGCAATAATGGTGCAAGATTTCCCCGATTTTGTCAGGTTCAATTGCACGTCATTTCCCGTCATCGAGTCCACAATTCCCAACAGCCCTTCGCAGCCAGCACCTATAGAATGCTCAAAAGTGTCTCATGAATTATACATAGCCGCAGTCAGTGACAAAGTTCCATGAACCTAAATGCGAAGCCACTTTGTCTTTTTCGTGAGCAGCTGCAAGAAAGTGGTTCCCATTACCATAGTTTCTCTGCTATCAATCTTGAAGGAGAGTTTTTTTTAAAACAAAACACAGTGCACTGAAGTTTTAACGATAGTGGCAGCAGCTCTCACACCACCGAAGGAGTGACATGTAGACCACCTATACCATCCTCCACCATGTTCTAGTACTGGCTTTTATGAAAGTTCTTGTACAAACAGAACTTACAATTGTCCATTTCCCCTTATAGTTTTTAGGGTAATAAGCAACCTTTGGGATTTTCTGACGTGGTAAAACGTCACGGGGAGAGAATTACCTGCGAAACACACTCACAATTTCATTTGCCGGTGACAGCCACATATGAATGCAAGCAATATTTTCACTAGAACACGAGATTTATAATTGATATATGTGAAGTAAATTGAGCATTAGTTTTCGACTGCACGAATATGTCATGAAGATTTTTTCTTCATTTTGCCTATAGGCATGGTCAGCATCAGGACACTATCAATAGAGTTCAACTATGGCGATGCGCACTATAAGCTGTGATGGTTGCACAAAAAGCAAACTTGTGAATATCAATTTTATGTCCTTGTAATTAGAGTGATATGGCTATGCAAATGCTTCCTATTGATTGTCTACTACTTCAACGGATTTAACAATAAAATTTATGCATCCATGTGCTCTGCCGTTCAGATAAGTCAGCGAAGCGACGTTCATGCGTTCTCATCTGCAAAAGTAACTTGAATCAGTGAGGACTTTGCCACGACGATTTTTTCGCCCCGCGGCGGTAGACTAGTGGCTAAGGTACTCGGCTGCTGACCCGCAGGTTGCGGGATTGAATCCCGGCTGCGGTGGCTGCATATTCGATGGAAGCAAAAATGCTGTAGTCCCGTGTGCTCAGATCTGGGTACACGTTAAATACCCCAGGTGGTTGAAATTTCCAAATTCCTCCACTACGGCGTCTCCCCTAATCGTATAGTAGTTTCGGGACGTTAAACCCCACACATCATCATTAAAACGCTTTCTTCGGTATACAATGAGATATCCTTGTGAGTGACTTGAGATTTGAACATACGCACAAAAATTAAAAGAAAACCTCACAAACACTCAATATTATGAAAATTGTGAGGGTAGTACAAAACACGTGTGTGGTTTGGTGGGCGTCAGCAACGTTCCTCATCTGGCAGTTGCGTCTCACTTGTCCATACTCTCGTTCAATATAGTCACACGGTTTTTGTTTTAGGAGCGAAGCTCCTTACGCCATGGGCTGTGCATCGCGTGTTTGTAGTAGTAGCCACCTCTCATTTAGTCCTTAAAATTTCGGCTGAATAGCGGTACTTGTATATGATGAACATATGATGAAGAGATGCGAGATGGCGGTCCTTGGAGTGTTCAATAGATGGACGGACGGACGGATGGACGAAGAGTCAGACAGATGAGTGGATGGACATACAGACAGACAGACAGACAGACAGACAGACAGACAGACAGACAGACAGACAGACAGACAGACAGACAGACAGACAGACAGACGAAAGCACGGACGAATGGACGGATGGATGCACGGATGGACGCACGGATGCTTCATCCCACTCATCATCAGTCACTCAGTGGATATGCTGTAATTTATTTTTGTTTTTCTCTCTGGAACCATTTATTGCTGCATAAGCGATGCCTGCCTTGCAACTGCCTTAAGTTGTGCGTTGAGCGTGCTATGTCGTCAAGCTGCCGGTACTAGCGGCGATTTTTGTTTCATCGTGCGTTCACGTCGTTATAATTAGAAGCTGGTGAAGTAGGAGCAAGTTGAACTAGGTGCCCTAATGACGAAGCAACAAATTAATCAGCGAAATATTTTTAACAAAGACACGCTGTATGTCTCACCCGAAGAAACGCACGCCTATGTAATCTAACCTGACGCTTTTTCCGTGCAGTTTAGTTGTAGACTGCGTAATTTCGCGTACTGCGCATGTTGTTTCAGTACCTTAGTCATTATTATTCTTAGCTAACACACAGCGTCGTTGTTCGCTCGAGTTTCCTGCTGCATTCAAATTAGCCTAATTTGCATGTCGCTGTGATAGCGCACTTGTTCAAGCGTTGCAGATGATTACGTTGCAGCGTTGCAGATGAAGCCTGCAGCTTGGCTGCAGGCTTGACGTAGCGCGCATTTCAGAAAGAAAAATTTAACACTTTTTCGTTGGTCCATGCACACAATCTTGCATTGTTTAAGGTGAGCCCATGCGTTTTTTTTTCATACTCTGCAGGCCACTCCCACTCATTACCTTAAACAATGAGAATAAAGCCAAGCCTGGACATCTTGTTCGCTCCTTGTGAAACAAACCTTCATTGTAGCGGAGCAATGTATGATCTCTGAACAATATAATCTCTGAACAATGACACAAGGCGCCCTATTAGGAAGCTTTTGTTAATAAGACGCTGATTTTTGTTACAACTAGCCTTTGTAATTTAACCTTGTACCAACTTGCTTTGCGCATATGCCTGGTATAAACAACGTGAGCGTCTAGAAAATAACCCCGTTTATAATTTATATGCATACAAGCATACACATAACAGTAGTGATAAACTATGGCCGTTAAAAATTAGTGATAATAATTGAAACAAATCAAACAAGGATATATGAAAGAAAACTAACCTAAAGCCACCTGGTCAAACCGCCACGCCAAGGAGAAACGGTATGCGTAGAAGCATCAGCACTCGTTAGCTTTGTCTTCTAGTTGTTCGCTTATCACCTGCATTGTTTGAGAGATGCTTGGCTAATTTCGCCTGCTGACTTCTTACTGCAAAGTAGCATAGCCTTCTTAAATACAAAACATTTCTTTTAGAACTGCTTCTACAGAGTTTAAACATGCCCTAAATTTAGGATTAAGTTTTTACGGAGGCTAGACATTACATTTTGTGTTTACAGATGCCAGCAGACAGAATAAATCAGTGATTTCAGGATGCATAACCATATGAGAAACTTTTTAACGAGCTCCTATATACATATACAGTTAAGCAAGGCAAAGTAAGAATTCACACTGTATTGTTCAGTTACCTGCTAATAGTTCTTGCAATGTGTAAATACTTTTTTAGAATAAGATGCAAGGAAGAAAAATGTTTTCTTTTGATATATTACATACCTGGTTACAGCTGGAATATGATATACACTTGGTATGGCACACTTCTGTATATCAATTTAATTACAGCACTACGAGCCCATATGGCGTTTACCGAAATAAGCTGTGGTTATGCACGTCGTCAAAAATAGCAACACAGCGCTGCAGTGATAGGTTGCACTCAAGAATACTCACAGGCCAGGCTAATGAAATATTTTCTAAAAAAAATAGCTCAGCAGCCGAAGTTTCACTTGAAATAAAGGCGTCTGTGTCAGCACGCTCCCCTGTTCCGCTCTCTGTGTGCTGCGTGTGACCATTGCGTCGCTGACGAAACCATCGAATATATTTTGTGTCAATTCCCTAAGTACAGCTGTCAGAGGCAGTCCCTGTCTGCAGTGTTTGCACGCCTCGACGACCGGCCGCTTTCCGAAAAATCAGTTGTGGAATGTCGAAACGATCGAACTTCACCCCGAAAAGCGAAGAAGGCTCTCTTCAGGTTTCTGCAAGTGACTCGCCTCGTCAAACACTTGTGACATTTCAGTGTATGTGTGTTTCCGCTTCCCTCCCTCCTTGCCTCATTTCCCCTTTCTTACTTTTCTATCTCCCATTACTCAGTGGAGGGTAGCAATCCAGATACTTGCTTTCCGCTTAATGTTTGTGCCTTTCTTCATACCATGTCTATCTCTGTTTTATTCTTGTCCAATTCAGTTCGTTCAACTCTCTTTGTTTGAACAAGAGCGGAAGGAGGGCTCCTCAGGAAGCTCTGGGCAGGAGTGGACTTAACACCAGCTGTTATTTCAGCGGGGAACTGCTCTCATCTATACCAGTGTGTGCTGCACGTTCATGCCGGTTCATTCTAGTGACGCAGCCACTGAAATCGTTGAAATCAGAACGTTCTGGTCACATCTGCAATCCCACCTTAGCTACGGGGACACGATGACTTACGACTGCTGGATACACAACAGATTCCACAACCCACTGGATACCTTTATAACCAACACCGGCGTAACGGCACCCATCTATACTCCCCACATATAAACAGGGCGATTCTGTCTCGCAATAAAACAATCAATATGCCTATATTTTCGCTTGCCCAACTGTTGTATTAGCACTGTTCGAGAATGGAAAATACTAATGAAATATAAACATAAAATATTAAATACCAAGATAATTATTTAAATAAGTAATTCAACCTAAAACTATCGCCTCATCAGTGTTTTTCTCCAG
This sequence comes from Rhipicephalus annulatus, assembly GCA_013436015.1. Lineage (NCBI taxonomy): Eukaryota > Metazoa > Arthropoda > Arachnida > Ixodida > Ixodidae > Rhipicephalus > Rhipicephalus annulatus. The sequence goes on along the minus strand of WOVY01006391.1, from coordinate 41,650 downwards.
CTGTTTTTACTTCTCTCTACCTCCTTTTCTCTTTCATATTGGGCTAGATTTCTATGCCGGGGTCTAGTTATAATTTCCAGAAATGAATTCTGCACTGCATACTGAAGAGGTTCTTTATCATTCAAGTAGCGGCACGTTAATTAGTCCCCGTGACGTTCGATTACAAGAAGAGTCGCACCGAAAAGCAAGTTCGGGATTCTGCTACCCCGCTCCCTGTACTCCTACCGCGTCACGCCGAGAGAGTTCGTGAATAATGTAAAATGAATATGTAAATCGGAACATTTGAATAATGAATGAAATAATGAATAAGGTAAATGGGAAGATTTTTTTGTTTTTTTCAAGGTGGTGGTCCTACTCTAGCCGCAACCACTCCGCCTTTTACGCATTGTTTGCGGATGCACTGGGCGCGCTGCGCTTCTCAAGGAAAACTGAATTGGGCTACTTCATAAAGCTTTTTGTCCCCTCTTTTCAATGACATCTCATTTTAATGCGTGGTCGAAAGCGTTACCTAGTAGCAGTGAAAATAGTGGGAGCAACAAAATCATTTTCGCAGCTCAAGCCGCTGTTGTACTGCGAGAACGGCGAAACTGTTCAACGTTACAAAGCGGAATTTACTGTCCCTTTAGAAGATGTGTCATTCAAAGTTTCTAAGAAAATATATTGGACAAAAACTTAATAGTAATTTTTTACGTTCCAATAAAAATGGACAAAGTAGTGATGGTGTGTGTAGAAATATCTTTTTTTCTTTACCTAGCACAACCATAATATTCAGTGGCTATGTAGGACTACATTAAATAACTTTCCATACGAAGTCACTTAGTGTTTTGACGAAAACTATAGATGAATTATTACTGTGTCATTGGGGCAGTTTTGGCTGTACTTGGTCACGCATTACCGTAGAAATAACAAAACTATACTGGCTGATACGCTGAAATTCTGTATAATGAAGCAGTAGGCCCATTTCTGTGATTCTGTGAAGAGAAAATTATTTTATCTTTATTATGGAACCTACAAGACAGCATTGAACATAGCTAATTTTTCTGCTGGCAAGTTTGGCAGGAACGCTGTCAGTCTCTCCCCATCCCTTTTTTTTTTCTTTTCCCTCTCTTCCCTCTCTCGTCTTTCTTGTCCCCTTCCCTAATCCCCCAGTGTAGGGTAGCCAACCGGATGCCTTTCTGGTTAACCTCCCTGCCTTCTCCCTTTTGTTGCTTCCTCCTCCGCTTTTTTTTCTTGTAGAAGATAACTACCAACGAGTATTGCACATTAGTAGATGCATATTGTGCCTTGTATCTATTGTGCTCACTAACTTGATCACTCAGTGCTTCAAGCTAAATATATTCAATGAATCATAAATATAACAGGCGTTTTTTGGTGGTAGCTCCATCTTTTAAATGAAAGATCAAGTTGTTTTATGTGAGTTCAAATGTTCGCCGAATTTGGCGAAATTAAACACAATGAAACGGGTAAAAAAGGCATGTATTATATCTCGAGGATTCATAGTTTGCCTAACAAGGTAAGTATACTCGCCGCACGTAACGAAAAATGACCGTAAAAGGAGGAGGGCTGAGTAATGAATCTTTTCGACTCGCCCCACGTCAGCAGGTGGGGCGGTGTCATCAAGTGGCAAATGGTTTCAGTGCGCCGGAAAATTGCGCGTTCGTCATGCGTTCGCAGAACCAGTGTTCTCTGCAGCATCTTCAGTAATGTGCATCCCTTCGTGGTGGGCTGCACGTGTTTTGTGTGTTCCTTTGAGTTTTTAAATGTGAACCATTTCTTAGCGAACTTCAGCAACTTAGAGCTTATCTATCTAGCTGCCTGCGACTTTTAGCTCTCTTGGCCGTTTCGATAATGGTATTGATACCAAACTTGTTATGACATTGCATGACTGTATGAAGAACATATTTCAGTACTCATAACATGAAAATCTTGACACATGCCATGAATGTCTTGATTTACATTTCATGATCCTGCAGCTCTTGTCGTGGTTTTGTTCACATGACATGTTGCAAAACTGGTATGGTATGACATGACTGCAAGGCCAACGCAAGCGACAGACCATAAAGTAGAAATCATGACATGCTTGCCATGTAAGTCATGAGTCATGATTACATGCAACGCTCATGGTGAGCTTGCGGTCGTTTTGCTAGCTTCACATATACCAAATTTCGTATTGCGGGAGGTCAATGCATAACTTAGTGCAAACATGATAGCCATGAGATGCGTGCCATTTTAGAGCAAGACTACATGCCACGCTCATGATGCGCTCGCGGTCGTTCCACTTCCTTCACTATACCAACTTTGGTATTACGGGACATGAATCGATAGCGAAGCTATGTGACTGGTGCAAACATAATCATGAGATGCGTGTCATTTAAAAACATGGCCACATGCCACGCTAATGATTCACTCGTGGCCTTTTACGTAGCTTCACATATAGCAAATTTGGTATTATGGGACGTGAATGGATGACGAAGGTATGTGACTGATGCAAACATGATAATCATGAGATGCATGTTATGAAAGAACATCACTACATGCCTCACTCAAGGCACCAATACACTTCGACGGGACCAAGCGTGCGCGCGCGCCGGCGTTCGTTTCGTCACGTCACGACGGCGATTCCACGCCAGGCGCCGATCTGCCTGGCTTATACTCGCAGGCGCGCGTCGTCCTGCGTTGCTTGGACGCATGTGCGTGTGAGCGCTGCAAGCGTCCCTCCTTCACAAAGAGAGGCAGGCGCAGTGCTGTCTGAGTAACATCATCGGTGCGAAATGCACTATGTCACATTTCGCACCGGTTGCCGCCGGGCCGCGCCGATGAACGCTGGTCGCACCGGTCGCGTTGGTCGCGCCGGTCGCGTTGGTCGCGCCTGGCGTCAGACTTGCATTGCTCGCGTTGCTACGCAGCGTTGCTGTGGGCAGCGTGCACGCGCGTCAACGTTACGTCGGACTCTATTGAGCCATTGTTGATGTGCTTGCGGCCGTTTCGCTAGCTCCACATATATCAATTTCAGTATCAAGGGACGTGAATAGATTACGAAGGTAAAGACCCGTTCAAACATTATAATTATGACAAGGACGTCATGTACGGCCTAATTTACCTCCCCCACCTTGCAGTGTGCTCACTTTAAAGTGATAGATCAGCCTTCTCTATTTCTGCTTCGCATATCATCGATTCTAACTGTGCGGGGGATCTGCCAATTTTTCGTGTATGTGTATTTTTTTTACTAAAAAGGGCATACATAAGTAATTCAAACGACCATAGTGTTTATTGCGCTGCGCTGACCATGCAACACTTCCACGAAAAGGCAAGTGTTTCCAACGCTTTGCTAAAACGACAACGTGGTGGCACCTACCCGTCACCTTGCGTTCTACACCTTATCATCTCAGAGACGGGCGCGCACGCCACCCGCTTTGTTTTCCAAGATAACTGCCAGATAGCGCTCATGTCTCACCTGTAACGTGACTTGATGCGCTCGTCCACCTACGCTGCACGCTCGTGGCACTTTAACGCGGTGCCTCTAGAATACCATTAACCGAATTTCTTGCGCAGAACATCAAATAAACGTTTTGTTCCCTCTCTCCAGACACAAGACTGTCATCTTTCGACGACATTTGCAGTATATCATGCCGATACGGGGCAATTTTTTTATCTGAAAAGGGCCGCAAAATTTGACCCATTCTTTTACTCACTGGATACTTTCAAGCAGTATTACGACTTTTTTTAAAATAAAGGTGATCAAGCACACTCGATGTGCTACATTCAAACATCTGTTTACCTCCTTCTCGTTTGCCGTACTTTTTTATGTTTCAGACTAGACCAAATGCAAGGAAAGGGGGAGGAATGGCAGATACCACGTACAGTGGGAATCGATGATATGCGAAGCATGAATGAGAATTGTTGATATGTCACTTTAAAATTCGCACAACGTTACAAGGTTGAGGTAAATGATACCATACATGACTTCCGTAACATGATTTTAACGTTTGTATGTGTCGTTTACTTTCATCATCTATTCACGTCACGTGATACCAAATCCTGTATATGCGCAGCTAGCGAAACAGCAGCGAGCACGCTTAGAGTGAGGTATGTTGTCATGTACTTACATGACACGCGCGTCAAGATTATCATGCTTGCACCACTAATATATTTCATAATCCAATGACGTCACGTAACACAAAATTTCGTTTGTGTGGAGCTAGCAAAACGGCCGCGAGCACATCATTGCGTTGACGTGCGCACACGCTGGGCACAGCGACGCTACATTGGCAAAACGCGTGCACTCTATAGTCAGACGCCAGGCGCGACCAGCGTTCGTCGGCTCGGCCCGATTGCAACTGGAGTGAAATGCGGCTTATGCCTTACGCGATGCGTTACCCAGACAACACGGCGTCTGCCTCTTCTCGTGGCGGATCGACGCCGGACGCGCTGAAACGCGTATGCGTCAAAGCTACGCATCTCGGCACGCGCTTGCGAGTACACAGCAGGACCAGCGCCTGGCGGCACAACACCAGCGTGACGCGACGAAATGAACGCCTTAGAGCACGCGCACCACGTCATGTAAAACGCATTGGTGCCTTGACTGCGGCATGTAGTCATGTTCTCACATGACGCGCATCTCATGATTATTATGTCTGCACCAGTCACATACCTTCGTCATCCATTCACTTCACGTAATACCGAACTCGGCATATGTGAAGCCAGCGAAACGGCCACTTGCGCATCATGAGTATGGCATGTAGTTATGTCGTTACACGACACGCATGTCGTGATTATCATGTTTGGATGTGTCAATTAGCTATATTGTTCGTTCGCGTCACGTAATACCGAGTTTGGTACATGTGAAGCTAGCGAAACGGCCACGAGCACATCATGAGCGTCGCATGTAGTCACGTTGTTACATGACAGACATCTCACGTTTATCATGTTTGCACGAGTATCATACCTTCGTCATCCATTTACGTCCCGTAAAACCACATTTATTGTAAGTTAGGCTAGTGAAATGGCCGCCACCGCATCATGAGCGTGGCATGTAGTCATGTTATTACATGACACGCCTCTCATGATTATCACGTTTGCACACTCACATACATTCGTCATCCGTTCACGTACTGTAATACCAATTTTTTTATATGGTACACTAGCGAAACAGTCGCTAGCGCATCATCAGTGTGGCATGTAGTCATGTTACATGACACGCATGTCATGATTTTCTTGTGAGGGTCTGTCGCTTGTGTTCGCCATGCAATCATGTCACACCATACCAGTTTTGCAACGTGCCGTGTGAACGCAACCATCGCAAGAGCGGCAGGACCTTCAAATGTAAATCATGACATTAATGACATACATGTCATGACTCTCATGTCATGACGAGTCAAATATGATTGTCATATAGTCATGTTATGCCATACCGAGTTTGGTATGCATACCACTATCAAAACGTCCAGGAGAGCCAAATGTCGTAGGCGGATAGATAGATAGATAGATAGATAGATAGATAGATAGATAGATAGATAGATAGATAGATAGATAGATAGATAGATAGATAGATAGATAGATAGATAGATAGATAGATAGATAGATATACTCTCAAAGTCGCCGTAGTTCGCTAAGAAATGCTTCGTATTTAAAATACCAACAACATGATGTAGATCGTGCAAAGCGGGGGGTAGTAAATTTTATGACATTAGGCGCTCCAGCTGGGCAGCGCTGGCTTCCCATTTTTTCTCGACGAGCCAATTCAGCGGCAGGTGGCGCAATATGTGCTCCGTCGGAGAGGGACGTTCCAGCATACTCGATCTCCTCTGAACCAGATACTACACCCTTCTGGTGCTGAGAATGCTCATTGCTACCGAGCCATAAAGGACCTTGTGAGTTTTTTTCGACCTCTATGGAAATTCTAAGGAGATAGACGGTTTGATAGTTTCTTGGATGTAGCGGGATAGCGGGCTTACCGGGATGGCAGGATTGAAGTGCGCATGCACAGTAACGTGCGTGGCTCGTACCGTTCACTGTACGCACGCTAATTTTCAGATTTACCGTTACGGCGTTAACATGGTTTACGTAGCGTACTTAAAACATGGCAGTGCTTCTGGACGCCCACTGCTAAGTGGTTTACGCGTAGTACTTAAAAGGATCACTTCGTTCGCAGCAAGTGATTCTTTAAAATTGCTTTGCTTGCCTCCAGTTAGCTTTGATTACCTTGTAGTAAGGATAAATTAGCGTATTTTTAAATGCGAAGCATTTCTTAGCGTACTTCAGCGGCTTTGAGCGTACCTATTTATCTAGCCGCGTACGACGTCTAGCTGTCCTGGTTGTTTCGATAATGCTACGAATGCCAAAATCAGTGTGGCATAACATGACTGTATGACGAGCATAAGTGACTAGTTATAACGTGAAAATCCTCACATGTATGTCACGAATGACATGATTTACATTTCATGGTCTTGCTGCTCTCACGTTGGTTTTGTTCACATGACATTTTGCAAAACTGGTTTGGTGAAGCATAACTACATAGAAAACACACGTTACAGAGCCTAACGTGAAAATAATGACATGTATGCCATGCAAGTCATGACTACACGCCACGCTCATGGTATGCTCGCGTTTGTTTCTCTAGCCTCACATGTAGCAAATTTGGTATTACGCGGTGTGAAGGAATGACAAAACTATGTGACTGGTGCAAACATGATAATCGTGATATGCATGTTATGTAAGAACATTACTACATGCCCCGCTCATTATGCGCTCGTGGCCATTTTGCTAGCTTCACATATACCCTGTTTGGTATCACGTGACGTGAATAGACGCGAAAGTGAATGACACTTCAAAACATGATAATCATACTATGCATGTCATGTCAAACTTGACTACATGCTACGCTCATAGTATGCTCACGGTATTTTCGCTAGCTCCACATATACCAAATTTAGTACTAAGTGACGTGAACGGACGACGAAGGTAAATGACTCGTCCAAGCTTTATGATAATGATATTCCCGTAATGTGCGGAATAGTTTGCGTCCGCCTTGTGACGTCGTTTTGAATTTAAAGTGACATATAAACCGTCCTCAAAAGTGCTTCGCATATCATCGATTCTCATTTTACATTGGAACTGCCAATATTTTTACATAGCTTCTCATTTCGAAGGTGTCGAGGCTTAACTAAAGATCCATGTAAACCAATCGGCAACATAAATGTTCTGGAGCTTCTTTAGCGGCTTATACTCCTTTACTTCTAATATTACAAATATAAACTTGTGAACGTGCTTCGGATGGTGAGACAGACAAACATTCCCGTTTTACTTTCCTTTCATTGTTTTTTACCTTATTCACTCTCTGATAGGTGGCACCAGCATCCGAACTTGGGCATGTAAACCTTGTAAACGCAACCCCGCAAAACTATAAGGCGCTGTCCGCAACGCACGTTTGCGGCACGGTAACCTTTTCCCTCGACCACCTCAAACACGCTAATGGTAAATCACTATTGCTAATGTTACTTGCTACGTATTTATCATGTTTGAAAAAAATGCTAGAGTGGAAGCTCATGCAATGATTGCCAGCAGTAGTGAAGCCAGTTTTTGCCCTCCAAAAGTTCCAGAAACATGCTATTTTCTGATGTTGCCCACTTAGACATCAAGTGGCTTTGATTTGTTAGTCTAAAGGCTACGTTCCTTCAGAAAAATGTTTGTTGTAGAAGAAATAACTCGCAGATAATATTTTATCGGTGACTAATTCTCCAGTAAAACTTTCCTTGAATTCAAGGCATACCGAAGAAAACTAGCAACGCAAGGTTGAACTTTGAGCATTATCTGACTCTAAAGGATTGCCACGTTAAACCCGTTGGGCGTGCGGAGAAAACGCTTCTTCTCGATCGCCAAAGGTCAACAGCTCATCAAGCCCCTAGTAAGATGGCTGCCACACCCGGCTTCTTACGTTTGGCACGGCTAGACTCGCAGGCGAAAATTTCCACTCCAGTAATTTTTAGGGCCGAAGCTCCTCATAGCGGCACCCGTTCGTTCCTCAAAGTCGTAGTAGTAGTCGTAGTGTGTAACCAGTCTTACATTTTGACCTCCAAGGTGGTGCCAGTGAGAGATTTTTTCTGTGCGTTGTTGAACAATAAAAAAATTCGCAGCGTGCGCGTTAACTAAAAGACGAATTTTCTTGTCTTTCATTCCCCCTTAGCAGCCATTGGCATGTACGTTGAGCACTATCTGACAAGAAAGGGTTGCTACTTATACTCGCCGGGCATAACCTCCTTGGTTTTAGAAAGGCTTAGCGAGCGTTGGGCCGCAGTGACATGAATACAGTGAACTAGTATTTACCATGAACTCGAGGTGGTTAAACATGGGAAGTAGACAGGAAGCGCAAGCCGCAAGAAAGTGTGTGTGTGCCACCTCTCGTTTAGTCCTTGGAATGTCCGCAGGATGGCGGTGCTTCTATATGTGGAATATATGATGAAAAGATGCGAGATGGTGGTACTTGAATTGTTCAGTAGATGGACGAACGGACTCACAGACAGATTAGTGGATGGACGCACGGATGGCTGCATGGACGGATGGACGCATCGACGGACGCAGGGGCGGATGCATGTACAAACGCAGGGAGGGACGCACAGATGGACGTGCCGACGCATGAACAGACGCACGCACGGACGGTCACACAGATGGACGCATGGACGGGTGGAAGCAAGAACGAAGGTACGGACGGATGCTTCGCCCCAATCTTCATCATTCACTCCGCGTATATGCTGCCATTTTTTTAAACCTCCTTAGGTGCGCCAATGTTTATCGTAATCACGCAGGAGCTTAAGATAAGCTATTGTCAGCCCGTAGGTTACCCATGGTCATGGCCATATTGTACATCTATTTGCTATCCACCATGAAAACCGCGGTCGAAAGTAAAAGACATGTGCAGGGGTGAAAATATTTGAGAAGTTTCATGAAAAAAGTCAGAACGAATACCTTTCAAATGGAGTACATTGACGAAATTTGCCAATATTGCTATCACTCTTATTGAGGATGCAAAGTGCCCCATCTGGAAGATGACATGCATCGAACTCGAAGACAACGTAGGTACGCTATACATATGGTGGAACTTGGCGGTTTACAATGCTTTTGTTTAGGCCCACGGGACGGCTTTATGCTCTCCCTTAGTAGAGTTTTAAGTGCTCTAAACCGTAAACCCTTTTTTTTCTAAACATAAGTTTGCCCTTCGTACAAGATGATGATACTTGAATGACCGACTCCACGTCCCACCGGACGGCTTTAAGCTCTCCCACAGTGGAGTACATCGTACTCTCAATCGTTACCCACTTCTTCTAAAGACAGATAAGTTTGCGTTATATGGTTCCATAAGGTTCGTTTTAGAGGAACGGCTCAGTGCTCTTTCATAGTTGAGTACGAAGTACTCGAAATCGGTAAACATTTTTTTGTCTAAAAACTACTAGCCTCATGAAATGTGGGGCTCTCGAGAAGGATTTTTGCTTTCCCATAGTAGAGTACCAAGCACTCTGAACTGTTAACTATTTTTTCCGAACACGCCACCGTTCCAAGAAACACTTTTATGTGGAGCTGCTGGGAAAGCTATGTGCTTTCGCATAATAGAGTACATTACACACTGTAAGCGCATCTGCATTCAACGTATAGAGACGGCATACCACTTGTTATAGTAGATAACAAATTGTACTCTAACTCATACACGTTTTGCCTCAACACCATGGTTTAGGGGCGAAACTCTTTAGGCTGCGGGTCGTTCCCTCTTCTGTAGTCCTAGTACTAGTATGCACTCAGCTCTAGTTTATGAGTTGCTCAATAGATGGCGCTGGATGCATATGTCCTTGGCAATAATACAACTAGATGGTGTTAGCAATTTTCACAGCATATCTACTGAGTGAATGAGAATGAGGGGGGAAAAGCGTCCGTCCATCCGTCGATATGCGTCCTCCCACCAATGCCAATGCCAAGCGTCCGTCCGGTCTGTCTATGCATGATTTTGTCCTCGCGTCCATATGTTGTGCTTTTGTCCGTGCTTCCGTCTGTCCGTTTGTACATCAATCCGCCAGTCTGTGAGTCCATCCGTGCGTTCATTCATCTGTCCGTGTCTCTGTTCGTCCATGCGTCCATTCGTCCGGACGCACGGACAGCAGGACGCTTCGCCCCACTCATCATCATTCACTTCGTGGATAAGCTGTTACTTTATTTCTTTTCAGTATTTTTAATAACTTGGGAACACAAGACGGTTTCATGCACTATCGTAGAGTACATCATACCATAAATCATCAGCTATTCTTTATCGAATGGTTCATACGTCATACGTTTTCCACGTGGTGCGTTTATTCTCGCTAGAAAGAAGCACGTATTTTTTTTGTGTTGAAATACCATAGTCGATCGAAAGAATTGACATACAGTAATCGTTCACGTGTACGAATCGTAGAAAATGCAGTGCCTTGAAGTTAATGCGCGAAGTGTACTTAAACATCTCCCTCAAGTTCCATCTCTAGTTTCAGTAGTCAATCACATTCCTGTTCTATTTTTTTTATTTTACTGCTCCTCAATACGGCTGTAGTATGTTTTAATCCACGCTTTTCATAATCATATTACGTGTAGTTTTACAACCGCAATCCACAATATGACTATGAGAGACAACGTAGTCGAGCACTATAGAAAAGTTGACAATCTGATGTTCTTTACGTGTACTGACAACGGACATTGATTGATTGATTGATTGATTGATTGATTGATTGATTGATTGATTTATTGATTGATATGTGGGGTTGAACGTCCCTAAACCACCATATGATTATGAGAGACGCAGAAGTGGAGGGCTCCGGAAATTTCGACCACCTGGTGTTTTTGAACGTGCACCCAAATCTGAGCACACGGGCCTACCATAGTTCCGCCTCCATCGGAAATGCAGCCGCCGCAGCCGGGATTCGAGCCCGCGACCTGCGGGTCAGCAGCCGAGTACTTTAGCCACTAGACCCCCGCGGCGGGGCCTGAAAACGCACAGTGACCGGGCCTATACTGTTTTGCCTCCATCGAAATACAACTGCCGTGGCCCCGGGATCGAACCCGCGATTTTAGGGTCAGCAACCGAGCACCCTTGCCACTGATTCACCGATGCCGTCATCTCCGGATGAGTGGCTCTTCAGAACAAAATGAGTCATGCATTATTTTCCGCAATTCCGAAAACGCTACTTTTAAACTGGGCACCCGAAAGCTAGCGCTTTCAATTGTTTCTCAAAATTTGTTTCAATGACGATGAGTTCTGTGGAGAAGAGCAAGGAGGCGGAGGGGTTACGATGGGGAAAGGAGACCACCACTACTGCTAGCTTCTTGGTCACCTCAATAGGTAGAGCGACCGCCCCGGAAGGTGTTGGTCCCGGGTTTAATCTCAGCACAAGGATCAACTTTCCGACATCTAAGAAGCTCTTTTTTTTAGAAATCCATACAGATTTTGTGCCACAATGCAGGTGGTTGTCTACTTTCCTTTCCATATTCCGATGAGCACATGTTAACCTAAAGAGAGAGAAAATTTAATGCGGAAAGGCAGGGAGGTTAACCAGAAAACATATCCGGTTTGCTACCCTGCACTGGGGAAGGGGTAAGGGGAGACAGAAAAGTAAGAAAAAGAAATGGGAAAGGGAGGAAGAGAAGCACAAACATACACACACACACGCGCACACAGTAGTGTCACAATCGTTCAACGAGGCGGGTCGCTCGCAGAAACTTCATCAGCGCCTTCGTTGCTTTCTGGCGTGAAGCTCGATCTTTCCGACATTCCAAGATTGACTGCTCAGAAAGTGGCTGGTCGTCGAGGCGAGCAAACACTGCTGAGAGGGACTGTCGCTGAGAGCTGTACTGGGGGCACTGACATAAAATATGTTCAATTGTTTCGTCATTGTCGCAATGGTCGCATGCAGCGCTGTCTCTCATTCCGATGCGGCAGGCAAAGGCGTTCGTGAAAGACACCCCAAGCCACATGCGGCAGAGAAGGGTCGTCTCGGATCGGGGTAGGCCAGATGGAATAGTAAGTCGTAGGCATGGGTCCAGGCGGTGAAGGCGGGTGTGGAGAAAACCGGGCGTATTCCGCATAGACCTTGCGACATCCTGCGCAAGCGTATTAATCTTTGCTGCTGCGTCGCTTCTTGATAGTGGAATAGGTTCCATCACTCCATTTTCGTGAGCATTCTTAGCTGCATCGTCGGCATGCTCGTTACCGATGATGCCGCAATGGCCTGGTAACCACTGAAAAGATATGTCATGTCCTTCGTCTATTAGGTGATGGTACAGTTGTCGTATTTCGAGCGCCAATTGGTCTTGAGGCCCACGACGTAGAGCATTGTGTAGACATTGGAGAGCTGGTTTCGAATCAGTAAAAATGCTCCATTTTTGTGGTGTCTCTCGATCAATCCTGCGGAGTGCGCTGCGGAGTGCCGCGAGCTCCACGGTTGTCGATGTCGTCTTGTGTGACGTTCTGAACTGGATGGTTTCGGCTCTTGCTGGGAAGATCACAGCTCCTGCAGATCCTCCAACAGTTGTCGAGCCATCCGTGTAAAGTTTGACATGATCTTTGTATTCTTCGTGTAGCATGAGTAGAATCATCTGCTTTAAAGCTGGCGCCGAGAGCTCCGCCTTCTTGCGAATCATCGGCACTGTCAAGCGCAGTTTTGGTCGGTCCAAGCACCAAGGAGGTGTTAGTATCCGTTCCGGAGGCGTGTAGACTGTTGGAAGGCACTCACGGAAAGTCAATACTCTCTTACAGAAGGAGGCACTCGGTCGATCTTCTGGAAGCGAAGCTAGGTGGTGGGCAGGGGCGCGAGCAAGGTGTCTAATATGAGCTCTAAGCACTTCCAAAGTAATGTGCACTGTGGTCGGATGATCTTTGGCGATTGCGATGGTTTCCGCTGTTGATGTACAGCGTGGTAATCCAAGACAAACTCTGAGTGCCTGGCCCTGGGCGTTTTCTATTGTGCGTATACTGCTTTTGCAAGCGTTCGTCAGAACCGGCAAGCTATACCGCAGGTACCCCAGAAACAGCGTTTTGTACAAATGCAACATCGCGTGCACTGATGTGCCCCACGTTTTGCCTCCGAGGAACTTGAAAAGTTGTGCGATGGCCGTTAGGCGCTTCTTTAGAGTGGCCACATGGGGACTCCAGCAGAGATTTCGATCGATCGTGACCCCCAAAAACCTGTGGGTCCTGGCGTAGCAGACACTGTGTCCATCGATGGCGATGGGATATGACGTCATCGCCTTCCGCGTGAACGCGACCAGCGCCGATTTCTCAGGAGAAATCTCGAGGCCTTGTTCTCTAAGGTACGCCGATATTGAATTCGCTGCTTTCTGGAGTCTCGCACGTACCTGAGGACGTGTTACACCTGACGTCCAGGCACAAATATCATCTGCATAGAGAGATATCTGCACAGAATCTGGTATGCGTTCCACGAGACCGATCAGAACCAGGTTGAACAGTGTGGGGCTCAATACACCACCTTGAGGAACACCACGGTGTGTATAATGTTCAGAAGTCGGCCCATCATCAGTTTGCATAAACAATGATCTCATATGTAGGTAGCATTGGATCCAGCGGTACACTCGCCCACCCAAACCAACTGACTCGAGGGCGTCAAGTATGGCTTCGTGAGAAACATTGTCATATGCTCCTTTGACATCTAAAATAGTGCGACAGATAACCGTCTGCTCATTTTCTGGTGTTGTACGTAGGTCACCAGGTCAATGACATTGTCAATGGAGCTCCGAAGACGACGAAAACCGGCCATGGCGTCTGGATATATTCTATGGCGTTCTAGGAACCACTCGAGTCTGGCAAGGATCATTCGCTCCATCAGCTTCCCTACGCAACTAGCCAGCGCTATTGGGCGGTATGATGTCAGCTCTAGAGGCGATTTTCCAGGTTTGAGAAGTGCAACCAACCGGCTTGTTTTCCATTCTCTGGGGACCGTTCCATCTCTCCAAGACTCATTGAATACTTCCAGCAAAGCACTTCGTGCTCGATCACCGAGATTGCATAATAGGCGGTATGATATGCCATCCGGCCCAGGCGATGACGATCGATTGCATGAAGCAAGAGCCACATGAAGTTCTTCCATTGAAAAAGGCAGGTCCAGGTGCGGGTCAAGTGAATGTGGCGTGTAATCAGTAGTAAGGGCTTCTGTGCAATTTGACGGGCCCGCAATCTTCCTACAAAAATCTTCCGCTACCTCGATATCCCTTCTATTTTGGAAAAGGGCCAAGGCTTTAAACGGAAAACGTTGTTGGGGGAAATATGCGTAGGCCTCGCACGGTTCGCCATATTTGAGAAAGCGGTTTGCGAGGGTCTAGACTCGCGCAAAACTTCGCCCACCGTTGAAACTCCAGTTTGTCTATACGACGCTGGATCTTCTTTTGCATGCGCCTGGCCATCCGTAGATCTTGAATGGATTTTGTGCGTCGATATCTACGCTCCGCACGCCGACGAGTCGCACGGAGGCGCTCTAACTCCACGTCCGTTTCTGAGGGCCTTGAAGAATATGCCAGCGTGCGCATCGCACTCTGCGCTGCTTGTTTGATCGCTTGCTCAATGCCAGAGGTTAAGCCTTTTTCACAAGCGTGTTCAATGTTGGTTGTGAATGCTGAAAAATCGATCCTCCGTACGGTTTTCGGCGGGTGGTCGCTAGCAAAGCCTTCGATGGTGAGATAACTGGGGATGTGATCGCTACCATGTGTCTCGATGTCTAAAAACCACTTAACGCTTGTGGCGAAGCGACGTGACACAAACGTCAAGTCCAAACAGCTGCTGTACGTTGATCCTCGCAGAAATGTAGGGCTCCCATCATTAAGTAGAGACAGTTCATGAGTCGATACAAATGAAGCCAGCCTCCGGCCCGTGGCATTGACTTTTGAACTTCCCCAGATTGGGTGGTGGGCGTTGAAGTCCCCTATAATTATCCACGGATCCTGGACGCTCGAAAGAATGTCATCCAGTCTTTGGCAATCAAAACGGGCTGAGGGAGATAAGTAGACACCTATTAATGTGAAGGTGAGGGTTTTCTGCTTCACAGTCAGGCAAACATATTGGTTCTCATCATGAGGCGACACAGGTTGAATGATGTAGGTAAGCTCCCGACGAATATACACAATGACCTTGCTGCTTTCGTTTCGGGTTTTGGACGGGATTGATTCGTAGCCGGATAGCCTGATCGGGTTTGATAATTTCGGTTCACATATTACGATGATTGGGAAACGGTTAGAAAACACGTACTGACGAAAATCGGAAATCCGTGATCTAAGTCCTCTTGCATTCCACTGGATGACTGATGCTTCTCTGACGTCTTTGCGGAACGATTGTTGATCTCCTGCCATGACTCTACGCGAGGGAGGCGAGGACTGGGCTCAGCGCGTCCAACACCTGTAACCCGCTTCGAGCGGTTGGAGTTCCCAGGCTTCTTAGTATGTCTGCCATGACAGCGACGAGGGATCGTAACATCGGGATGATCTGTCGATCGACCCTTGACACATCCTCAACGGAAGTAGACTCGGTGGAAGGTGTAGGGCGGCGAGGCCTCGCAAGAGGCTCCTTTGCAGGCTGCGTACGCGGAAGCGTAGGCCACTCATCCGCAGTTGTGAGCTTCTCCACTTCATTTCGCTTCGTGCTTACTACTTCACTTGTGCTCGGAGGCAATGGGTTATGCGCAACACTCTGTCCTACACGCCTCCGTCGGCGACTACGTCGCCGCCGTACCCTTTCAGCAGCCTCTCTGTGGGTTGAATTGTCCCTAACCATTTGTTTGATAATGGCGATTTCCTTCTTAATCCGAGGGCATTCCTTGGATGCAGCATCATGCGGACCATCACAGTTTCTGCACTTCAGACTTGTTGCCCGACATGCGTCTGCAGTGTGCGGCTCAGCGCATCGGGGGCATACTGTGGTGTTTGTACATACACTCTTGATGTGCCCAATTTTCATGCAGTTATGGCACTGGAGTGGTTTAGGGACAAATGGTCGAACAGGATGTCGGAAGTGTCCCACTTTGACATGCGACGGAATGGAATCTCCTTTGAACATTATCTTTACACAACGGGTGTTTCCGAGGCGAAGTACATTCGCGATGAGAACTCCTTCGTTCGTTGGTTTTATGAGAGTTGGGAGGTCCGAGTTTGCTATGGCCAAATCAATGTCGTAGATTACTCCCGCCACGCAGGCACCGTCCATTGGAATAACCGGTCGAACTTTGATGCCTCCCAAATCTGATACTCTGCGAAGCTTGTCTATGGCGCTGGCAGTCATTGTGTCCACAGCTAGAATATTCTTCCGCGTGTTCACCCGGATATCCTTAATGTCGTTTGGTGCTACCCCCTCAAAGTACATAGAGAGAGCTTGCCTGTTTACTGCTCGAAGGTTGATGGTGGAGTCCTCGGGCATGAATAGGATGGTGTGCGGCCAGCGTTCTCCTTTTGACTGAGACGTTAATGTCCCTGCTGGTGAAGACGGCTTGATACTTCTTCTTTTGGCCTTCCTGCTTCTCACGGTCTCGAAGTCGTCATCCGACGAGTCGTCGCCAGTGGCCGAGTACAGCTCCGTGTCCTCGCTGGTGCTCGAACAGGTGCTTCGTTTCCGCGACGAGCTTGCCAAAGGTGGTCTATGGCCGGACAGAGCCGCAGAAGGCTCCGCGTCCACAGCCATGAGGCAGTGACTATCACCGTTGGCCTCACTGGTTCTGGGCCAGGCGCGCTGATTTACCGAGGAGCTCGTCATAGCAGACCTCTGGCTGGGCGGACCAGTGGATGACTCCGCGTCCGTCGCCTTGGGGCAGGGAGCAGCGTCTCCCGTAAAAAGCGAAAAACTTGATAACAATGCTCGGAGCCGAAAGCAGAAGCGTTCTATGAAGGGACACTTCGTCGTCGTCCTCCTGTTAACCTAAAAGGCGCACTGCTGGCATTTAGACAGTCGATGGAAGACGATTTCATGTATAGCAATGTCACCAACAGCTATAATAAACTATAAATGCAATTAGTTCTCGACGATTCTTTGTACTAAATTTCTAGCACTAAAATTTGCTTCTTGCAACACATTAGTAACAAATCCAAGATAAGATTATTAGCATATTTTGCATTCATTTGAGTTAGACGCAGATGGAATTCTGTCCAATAAGTGCTTATGGGGTCCACTTTGGTACTTTTATATTTACTAATGGTAAAGAATAGGATATTACAATTTACGGCATCGTCCACAATACAGTCATTATGAATAAACATCAAATATCAATAAATGTTTATAGTAAAAATGTAAAAATATACCTTATTTGAAGTCGTGCGTGGTCGTTTTTAACAGGCATCTTTAGGGTGTTTATTAGTAGCTGCTGTCACCGCACGTCATACTCTGATGCTATCATTGCACGGCCACAGATAATTTTACCTTGCCTGTAGAGCGTGCTTTGCCTGTAAGGCAGTTCAGTGGTGCAAAAAAGCACACACACACCTCGAGGCCCACTGCATGTTTATTGACAGCACGCGATTAGGAAATGGCGCAAATGAAATACAAGCAACATTCACAATGAAAGAGAGACGAAGACAGCCGCCGGACTCTCAACTTTTTTTTGGCACACACTCACGCATGACCGCTAATAGCTTAAAGAATAACATAATGAAAACGGAAAGATATAAAATCTGCACAATCAAAAACTATTTTTTGTGCAATGCTGAGAGGCGAATTCTCGTTATTACGCATGCGAAAACTGTCAGTCTTCAAGCGAGTTGCGTGTTCATGACTCTCGGAGATGATAATAGTTTTCCTGATTTGAGGAGGGCACTCACACTCCTTGCAATGTGCTGCAGTATGCGCATTGTAAGGTTTGTGACGGCCATGGAGGAAGGAAAAACACAGGAGGGAGCATGAAGCCACGCACCCAGCCTTGGCAAGGCAACCCGTTTTGAAGCCATCAAAGTCAGTCGTTTTGCCGCGAGGTCACGCAATAAACGAGACTTGCCGAGATGTTCTTGTTTGGTTCTCGGTAGTTTTTAGTGGGAGAACGGCAGTTTGGCTAATTCACGGAGCACTCAGCTGATCCGTATGCTGCTCAGTGTCCCCGCTTGCACTTCTGATCGTGGTCTCGCTACGTTTTTCCCAGTGCCTGTTCCGCTTCGTTCGTTCCGTGCAAGTGGAAAATTCGGGTGAGTCGTGAAAGGGTCCCGAGCCAACGTTACACGTGCACTTCAGTTGAATTAGCGAGAGCATTGTGAGCATAGGACGCATGTATTGCTCGCACTCTTGTGACGAATATTATCACTGTGTATTCTTCCCGGGAGTGGATAACCGCCCGGCAGCCGGCAGAATAGCACGTATGGAACTTGGCCGGCAGTGTTTTCGTCATTAGCCAAATACGGTCACATGGCTAATGCTGGCTTCGTATAGCAAAACGCGCTTTGCCGGCACGGGCATCTGTTTATTTTCTTGAGCAGCCGTCAAGTGAAGAGTGCCAGTAGTTCACACCGGTATAGCTATTTGCCAGTAGTTTTATTTATTTACGGCATAACTAGTACACTGTAGCATAACCGTCACCGAAAACGCAGTGCCGGGACGACACAATGTGATCGTACCGGCTGTTTGCATCCGCGAGCGGCCAGCCGCAGCTTCCACGGGGACAGTTATTTACCGGTATAGTTTGAGTTATACACGCTATAGCCTAATTTGGAAACATCACCTGACTACTACGTAGTGGTTTGACTGGCAGTTCGCTTTTGCAAGCGGCCGGCTGTCATAGGAACGCCGGCATTTCACGTGAGGACAATTATAGTAGTCACATCAGGTTTCCAGAGCATGCTATGGCTTGAATAGCTATGCCGGCTAATGACTCTCCCCGGGCAAAGTGCCTGCGATTTCTTCGCTTTTTGCCGACCGGCCACTCGCCAAACCGAACTGCTGGTCAAACTGCTACTGACAGGTAAATAGCTGTACCGGTTCGCACTTCATGGCCATTCACGTAAAGTGCCGGCAAAGCATGTTTTGCTACACGAAGCCGCAGAAACAACCCTACCTGCAACAGGGCACAGCCACGCAGTAAGACTCGCGCTCTTCAACTTCCCGCAATATTCTTACGCCGCGTTCCTTGAGATTTCTGTACGTCAGATCATTGACAGCCAAAACTCTTTCAGCTTCAAAGAAACACTGTGATACGACGCCTAATTCCAGAAACGTGAGCACTGCGTTCACGGTAGTGCTTCTACGCTACGAGCGATGAAGCACTTTTCAAAACAAAACTAAACCGAGAAAACTAAAACCTACCGCGCGCGCTGACGTTTTGGTCACCTGTTGGGCCGACTTGGTGGGTTTCAATCACGTTGCACAAAGCTCCCTCAGGGAGAAATAATTACAAATAAAAATAGAAAGAAATCGCTGAATATAAACACAGACAAAGAAAGGTTAAATTGGGAGTAGAGAGGAGTGATATAACTAAAAAAACACGAGGAAAATGAAAAGAGGCCAAGAAGCCCGCCGTGCTCCGCATTTCATTTTGGCCTCGACGCGCTAGCGCGAAACTCTCTTGATGTTTTTATTTTCCTATTATATAAAATAAGCCCACGTTATCTTCAAATACTTGTTATGTAAGAGCACTTTGACAGCTCGGCATTGACAGTTGGAACGTACGTCAATGGACTTCTAAAAGTGTTCGTCCGTAATCAGGCATTAACAAATAATAACAATCACTTTAGACAGCACCGAGTAAATCACCGGTGAAAGCGAGTGCTCCCACGATATGCTAATCAAGTTACTTCAGCATTCTCGCCTGACGGCGGTATTTCTCATCATACTCTGGGAAGCTTTCTGCCCGCTCCTGCTTTCGACCAATGCATGATGCATTGTGATGACAGCACTGAGGACGTCATTGATGCCTTGACGATCTTCGTTGTATTCATGAGGTGACTAGATGTAATCATTCACAGTATCACCGCATGAAAATACTTGAGACTTGATCCAATATCTTTTTGATAACATTTGTTTTCTCAACGGCCCGCACTCCTATCGCGGTTGCATGGCCCACATAATGTTTCCCGTAAACGTAACGTAGTTATGTGATCATCGACCACTAATGGTCTATTATATAGTAGCTAACATTACTTAGCCTTGATTACGTCACTAGAACAATTGCAGGGGAACTGTTTTCGCAAGCGGTACGTAACACGGTAAATAAAATTTTAAAAATCATGCCAAGGTAGTGGAGTTACATATGTAATTCAAAATTTTGCTGCGGTAATTCTTCTCGCAAAGCTTTTACTTTATAATTATAGCCGTTTTTATAACTCAGGGGTCAGAGTGGAATTCTCACAAGCGTTAAACGTTGACGCTCAGTGAGTGAAACCAACAATACATGAACAGCACTACGAAAAAATAGAGACCCGCCCACAAATTAAGCAGACAGATGTGGCCCTGTTCGCATTGCCAAAAAAGTGTGTCCTCAACAACATGGCTTGTAAGTAGAACGTCCAGTCATCTCCGCCTGTCCTCAGAACGGTAACTGTTGAGTTATGGTCACTGCAGGCGCGACACTCATCGGGGTGCAGGAAGGAACATTAATATTGCGTGCCTAGTTGGCTCGTGAATAGAACAGTTGTGAATCAAGCCATCAAGATGGAGGCACATTGCAGTGAGATCGTCAAACATTGCAAAACAGAAGGTGATATAATATATGCCCGTCCCATAGGCTACACGCGATTTTACGTTTCACCATTTTTTTAGTCTACTGTTCATTTTTTTGCTACTAAGTTCCTTTATATCTTACGCACTATACGTACATATTTACTCACCTTTACTAAAGGTCTGGCTTTAGAGGATGAACGAGATGTTGAGGCCTTAATATTACTCAACCCACAGGCTTTCAGCAAGTTTTGTTTCCAGATTACACGTATAGTAGTTCTCCTTGAGAAATTTGCTTCTGTCAACAATATGATTTAAATCGGTTTAATTGCGAATCTCAAGCGTCGTTCATTGTTTTGCATATTCATTCACGAAGCTATTGCTCTGGATTGCTTGAGCTCCTTCTGCATTGATTTTCATCATAATTAATAATGGCAGGTATAGTAACTATTGTAGCTCCGATCAAGACTGCTCTTGTACACATGAATGGTAATACGATTCAACTGTGTATTAGCCTGCTACTGTAAACTTACGTGTGGATATTTTACTAACGCCGCTATCAGTGCTTTCCTCTCCTTGAGACGCCTGCTTTGTAGGCGGCTATGTTTACTGCATCACAACCTAAATTCCACGGCTCAAAATGTGCCTCGAATTTTTCCGGTCAACAAATAAAATATAATGTGAAGAGCTACATATTGAAAGGTCTTTCTATTTTTTTGTTTTTGCGGGAGGGGGGGGCGCATTTGTCATAGTTACGGCCTGTTAAAGGAGTTCTTTCTACGCGAGACAGCATGCCCAAACGGCCCTTCGATCATAGAGGTGGGAGAGATTCGAAATGGGAGACTCATGAAAAACAATCTCACAGTACAGAACTCGAATGATCAGTCATTTAATTGCTTTGCGTAAAGCCTTCTGTGTGTTTGAAAATTTCGATAGCAGCAGCACATATTGTACACCCAAGAAACTTCAAGTTATTTCACTAATCACTCTCTAATAGCAAAGTAGACAGCGGGTTCTTGAAGTTGTGCTAGTGTAAGCAAGACTCTTTTTCGCTTACAGATAAGAACAAGGCAGTCAGAGTTGAGGGCTAATGTTTAAAAATTTGCATTTAGGAGAAGATTCGTTCAAGATATTTGCCTGGATGCAAGAAGAAGAGTGGTGAAAAAGTGTGGGCTACTCGCTCAAGCGTTCATTCCAGGCCAATGCTATTTCGTAACGTTTTGTTAAGGCACAAAACATAGAGCCATTCAGCACCTGCGTTTAAAACTGCCCAACCTTCTATTCATTTGGTCGCTAGCTCTTAAATAAGGTACTGTAAGCATTGTATGTGGAATGAACTGTAATTTTTCAGAGGTACTTAGAAACGCACTTGTAACATTTCGCCTAATCTAATGAATATGCTGGCTTTACATCACCTTAGCATGGCTTTCCGAAAGAAAGAGACACTTACGATTGCTAGGGTCGCCCATATAGTGACAAAAATTTAACAAAAACGAGAAGTTTTTGTGCTAGGTAAATTGTTAATTTCCTATATATTTCCCATTCTACATCTCACCACATTTCTGTCATTGTTAGAAGTAATGCCTCTGTTGTTTTAGGGGCGAAGCTCCTTATGGCGTGGCTCTGGCGTCCCTCGTATGTAACCAACAGTGGCACATACCCGAAATAGGTATAACACTTGACCTCCAAGGTGGTGCCAGTGAGAGATTTCTTCTGTGCGTTGTTTAACAATAAAAAATAGTGCTCAAAGTACATGCCAATGGCTGCTAATGGAGAATGAGAGACATGAGCATTCGGCTTTTAGTGAACGCGCACGCTGCGATCCCCATTAGCAGCCATTAGCATGTACATTGAGCACTATCGGACAAGAAAGGGATGCTACATTACACTCGCTGGGTGTAACCTCCTTAGCTTTAGAAAGGTTTAGCGAGCGTTGAGCCGCAGTGCCATGAATACAATGAACTTGTATATACCATGAATGAACTCAAGGTGGTTAAAAATGAGAAGTAGATACGAAGCGCAAGCCGTAAGAAAGTAAAAGCCGAATTCTCCTGTCTCTCATTTCTGATTAGCAGCCATTGGCATGTAAATTGAGCCCTATCTGACAGGGAAAGGTTGCTACGTTATACTCGCAGGGCGTAACCTCCTTGGTTTTCGAAAGGTTTAGCGAGCGTTTGGTCGCAGTGCCATGAACACAGTGAACTAGAATATACCATGAACTCGAGGTGGTTAAAGGTGGGAAGTGGACCCAAAGCGCAGGCCGTAAGAAAGTGTGCGTGTGCCACCTCTCGTTTAGTCCTTGGAATGTCCGCTGGATGGCGGTGCTTCTATATGGGGAATATATGATAAAAAGATGCGAGATGGTAGGACTTGGAGTGTTGAAAAGATGAACGAACGGACACACAAACAGATGCATGGATGGACGCATGAACGGACGCAGGGGCGAATGCATGAAAGAACGCAGGGACGGGCGCACAAACAAACGCATGGACGGTCACACAGACGGACGCATGGACGGACGAATGCTTCGCCCCGCTCTCCATCATTCACTCCGTGGATATGCTGCCATTTTTTTTCACTGTCTTTGAATTTGTGCCTTCACACTACAGTTCCATGTTTGGCAAGTACTAGTTAGCCCCCCCCCCCTCTAAGAAAAAAAACTCATAAACTTATTCACAGTACCGCAAACACCAATCTTTCTGTGATAACGTCGAACAGACTATACTGGTGATGACGCTGCGTTGCGTTGTGGCACCAAGTTATTGTGACGTTAGAGATTTTACTTGCCGAACTTATAACCTACATAATATGTTGCCAGTAAAAGCGAATCGCGTAGTTCTTAGAGTTAGCCACACATTTAGCACTGTACACATAGCACTGTACATTTTATCGAATAGTACCAAGTCAGCAAAGATGAGTTTCAAATCCCTGATGTCGTTCTCATGTTCAGGTGTAAAAATTTAGGCACGATGGTCCAGTACGATGTGTTCACATCTGTTTTGTATATAAAAATTTAGCGAATGTTTTGATTGTGTTTCAGTATAGTTTTTCTTTAACTTTTTAATAAATTTTAATATTCCGCGCAATGCAATCATTGCCTTTCATCTGTTTTCTAAAATGTCTTGTTTTAACTTAGCCTGCTGCTTTTTATAGGGCATAATAGGTTTTGCGTGCCTTTACGATTGAGTAAATTTGTGGTCAAGGTTTTTTCGTAACTATTTTAGCTTTAAATGGCGTCAGTTTTAACGGCGTCGTTCTTGAAACGTTCCTGTGAAAGCAGTACGAGATATCAGTGCCACCTACAACTAACACAAACATATGCGGGAAATCGCATGAACCAGAAAGAAACAACTGCTCATAAGAATATACACAAAGCTCACAGCAAACAATTTTTATGAGCAGGGCAACGAAGACGGCCTCATACCCTTAGCACACGTAGAGAAAGCATTAGTCGATGCAGGTAGGCAAAAGCAAGGTGCTCTATAACCTTAAGCTATGGAGGTGGCCGGTGGTTCAAGACATTGCTACTGTTCTTACGGTTGCGCGTTACTGTGTGCCAAATAGGTATTCCGCTAAACCTAGCTTCCACCCACGCGTAAATCCCGATTTGCGAGGTTGGTGATCTCGGTTGTGTTCGAGTGACTAAACAAAAAAAATATGAGTTCAGAAGTAGAGGGCAATGTCGCAATTTCGAACGAGACGCCTTATTTAGGTTAGATCATGTTGGCGGGGACATTTCCTGGTATCTAATAAATAGGCATAATTGTAAAGTTAGAGGCAAAAATTGTAGTTTACGAAAAGCGTATTCGAAGGCGTATGACGTATCCACCAGTGTCATGGCTGCTAGAATTTCGCCATTTCTTTTTGTTGATTATTTCTACCATAACCAGCATTGTTTCGAAAAAGGACTTTCTCGTGAAACGCAGTTAGCTTCATTTATTAATGGTACTAGCTCCACCATATATTTTAACGTACCAGTAGATGCTTTATTTGTGAATTTTGAGAAGGCCTTTAAGAAGGTTTGCATAAAAGACTTTTTTAAAGCTGTCGTGCCTAATCTTCACCCACTTGCACTAAATTGGATCCAAGGTTTTTTCGAATAACAGAAAAAAATTGTCTTTGTAAACACTCATTCTTCTCAGTCCTCTCTCGTTTGGTCAGGGGTTCCTCAGGGGTCTGTACTTGGCCCTCTATTCTTTCTAGTATGTATCAACGACCTACTTACTAACATTTCATTCAACATCACACTATTCGCGTAAGATTGCGCCATCTATCAGGCAATTCGGAACAATAGCGACATCCTAGCGTTTAATCTGACCTAAACCGCGTAAATGACTGGTGCTGAAAATGGAATATTTTCTTAAGCGTCAATAAGGCATCTCTTCTTTTTTTCACCACAAGAAAGACTATCATGCACTTCAATACCTTCTTTGTAACTCCCCTATTTAATCTCTTACTTCCTATACATACCTCAGCATTGCACTCGCCGCTGATCTCTCTTGGATGCCCCGCATCACCATTATAACTAACAAAGTTAAACGTGTACTTAGCTACCTACGCCGGAACTTACGCCTAGCCTCATCTTCAGTAAAACTATTAGCATATAACACTCTACTGTGGCAAAAGCTAGAATATGCATGTGCCATATGGGATCCCCACCAATGTAACCTGATTAAAACACTAGAATCTTTTCAGAATCGTGCAACCAGGTTTATCCTTTCCAATTACTCATATAACAGCAGTATTACACAGCTAATATCTCGTATTAGCCTTCCCAATCTAGCTGTTCGTCGCAAACTCGCCCGTCGTTGTCTTTTTCATAAATTTTATCATGCTACCCCTCACACATCTGTGACCATTCCAGCTCATCGCCATTCTAGCAGACTCAACCACACCAAATCCGTTCACCCGCCTCATTCTCGCACCGCAGCTCACTAACCGTTCTTTTCTCGTGCTGACTTCCAAAGACTGGAACGTTCCCCCTGCCGGTACCGTGCACCACTCCAGCTCGGTACTCTTCGAAAAGGAAGGTGTCAAACATTTGTTATGTTAGTTATTTCTTTTATTTTTGACCACTCCTCATGTAAAATCCCTAAACCATGGCATTTGAGGTAACACAAATAAATAAATACATAAATAAAGAACCCATGACATAGGGGCAATAAGAGGGCGCATTATATGACAGTGACTCCTTAGGGCCCTTAACATCAGAGATAAACATGAAGAGTTCGACGAAGACTGAGTTTAAGGAGCGACGGAACAAAGATTGACAAGGCATGTGGCTGAAACAATTGAAAACATCTGCATGGCTTGCTGAATGAACACGTCTGCCGTTGGTTTGGTTACGGATACGAAGGCACAACAAAACTGGATGATTCGCGCATTGTGAAAAGACTACGATCAGTCTAACAAACCTGAAGCCTAACTGCAAAATGTATGAAATGTAGGAGGGGGTAATGCGAGCCAACTGCTCCATCACTCAATACGAAAGTTAGAGACGACGCTGCGGCAGACTGTTCAAAGTGTTACCTGATTTATTAGATTTAAAAATCGCTCTTCAGTTGTTCTTTCCCTTATGCTATGGGAAATGTGTTCCGAGTCGAAAAAAACGTTGAAGTTTTTTGTTTTTTTTTCGCAAGAGTTTATCGTTGTTTCGGGATGGCAGGCTGCACGGATATGAAGGTAGCAAGATAAAACAATAAAATAAAGTACATCCCCCCATTCTGAATTGCTTGGTAACGTCACTTTTTCTAGTCATAGAGCTTCGTTAACTTCTTCTTATATATTTAGATTCTCTCAATTTCTCTTTCACGAGCAAAATAACATCGATTGATTGATTGATTGATTGATTGATTGATTGCATGAATGACTTGTTAATTCATTCATTCAGTAGGTCTAGAAATGTCCACTAAAATGTCAAGGCATTCACAAGAGCGCGCTTTTTCTACACAATGAACACAATAGCATGACACCTAAAAACAGTGTCACACAGAGAACTGCAGCAGAACATAATTATTAATCAAGAACACAAATCAAAGAGCTAAAATACAAAGAACTAAATAATTCAATATTGAATGCGTGACGTCAGATCACATTCAAATGTCTTCTAAAAGAACAAGTTTCATTATTGACAAAATAGAATGCATATTTATTAAGTTGCACATTTTCAGCCTCCGTTCTACACACCGTCCGGAAAAACGTGTCGATATGTCAAAACGATAGAGTCATGGTGCTAGCGATACCTTAAATATAAATTGGACCATAATGACTAGTCAATGTAACATAGGCTGCTCATTGATAGCAGTCTAAAATCGGAATGCTTTGAGCTATTGTCGAATAAACTAAGCGTCTTTTGGATGTCATGTAAATGGGTTCGGCATACGATTTGTGAGACAGTAAGCAATTAGCGGAAAATTCTCACCCGTTCCTTAGACAACACACAGAGTACCTTTGGGGTAACATGTATCTGTTGTGTCATGAAGGAACATCTAAAATTATAAAATTTTCCTCGGTAGAGCTTTCCAAGCTCTAACCTTCGTGTCTAGACAAGTGTAAACTAAGTACGCGTGACCTTTGTTTGGCCTGCGAGTAGTTTTTCTTTCTTCGTAAAGTATATCACCACTTGCTACGTTGTAAAACTTGTACGTAATTAAACATGCATATGTTTAAAACAACTCATTCCACGGCTGGTTACTTGCTATGCTACCTCCAACGTATTCTCCGCGTCGGGCAAGTTACTAGCTACGTAGGCTATTTGTCCAAGTATTTTGTACGCATTGTGTGTAGTTATGTCTCAATCGAACCTGTTATGATTTCGTAGACGCCAATGAACATTGTGTAAACATACCCTATTAGGATAAAGCGGCAGTGTTATTAAAACTTTGAGCGTGACGCTCAAAATTGGGAATATGTTTTGTACATTTGAAGCACTGCATATACTCACCGGAGCAACACTGAGGATACAGATCGTGTATTCGGTCCCTGCGAAATGCAGGTTTAGAGAACTCACGCTTGAATATTGAAATGAGATAGCGCTAAATTATTCACGGTGTTACTATTATATGCCTGCCAAAGAAATACCAGTAAGTACCACCTCATCCTAATGTAAAATTTCTTATTTTAATGTAGGCTTAACACATAACTGTGCTTCACTGTGTCTTGTTGACAGACACTTTGTTTTTTTTAATAAACAGTGCATGAGTATTCAACAAACACCGTCTTTTAATTTAAGGTAGGATACGATTCAATCAGTTTTTTTTTATGTAACTGTATCGGGAAACTATGCATATTTCGCCGAGCTGCTGTGTACGAACAGCCTAACTAAAGGTCAAACTTCTGGCCTATTCAGGAGGCAGAAAGAAAAAATTTACAAGAGGCTTGCTTTTCTCGACTGATGGAGTCTACTGAATGGTATTGAGACACCACACTACCCGGGGGTCATAACAATAAGGGCCACAGCTGGGGAAGTGCATTCGGGAACTGCGTACATTACTGCACCGTAACTTTATTTTGTTTGTTGTTCTCGTTAGGAGTTATCCCCATTCGCCATAGCCCCACAGAGGCCTCGTTAGACCTCTATCAGTATATTTACTTTACTTCATTCTGGTATTCTGCGACTTTATTGTACTTTTTGTACTTCTGAAAACCACGCAATCGGGAACACAGGTCCAGTGATTAGACGTATTAGTAATGCAAACACATAAACAATTAGCGCAGATTCTTTGTACGTACTGTTACCCATTAAATCTTAACAGTTGTTTACGTGATTCATGTGACCATAGAATCGCGTTTGTCTGTAGGGTTGTGAGCAATGGCATATCGAGTTACTGGGTTTATTAAATGATACATGTACCAAAGCCATTCAATTCCACACACAAAATACAATCAAACAACGAGTAACTACTCAATAAAAGGGTTTACAGCTGGAGTATAACAGTGAATGTACAGCAGTACTAATTAAAAACGCTCCGATGAACATTGCACTCTGTAAAAATATGCGGAAGAAAAAATTTTCAGCTGTTTTCTGTTGCACGATCGAAAGCTGGGTTAAGTGGTATTGTTTTGCTTGTTTAAAACAGGATTAAAAGTAGACACAATGAACGCAACGAAAATTTTGTTGTGTCCACTTCTTGTCCTGTGGTTTGCGCCGTTTTAAACATTATGTCTCTTGTTCCAGTGTACGTATCTAATTTAAACCACTACGTCGCGGAGTATGAGTTCTAAACACAAAATACTTCATGAAACATTTCGCTCTAACATCGCTTAGTCTCGAGCTATTTACTGCCACAGTCGATTGTGAAGACATAGCCAACTCCACAATTCCTTGTTTGAGACCAATTTTTAAGGACAAAATGAGTCAATCGACTTTAATTAAAGGCCCATCACAGGGCTACATTAACGTTTGAAGCTTACGACTTAGCGTACCGTTCATTTCGTTGCAATACACCTTCTTCGCGCTTGATTACCAGAAAAGATTGTGAAAATAGCATGGAAGGCATGGTAGGTGCATGTTATTACTATGAATAACAAACACACAAGAACTTGCTGCGAAACACACCATTGTAGTTGGTCGTAAGAGGCATAGCATACTGTAACAAAATCATGTTATATATGTATATATATATATATATATATATATATATATATATATATATATATATGTGTGTGTGTGTGTGTGTGTGTGTGTGTGTGTGTGTGTGTGTGTGTGAAAGTTAAAAGTTATACCGTCATTCTACAATGTAAGATGACCTTATCCAGCTTTTTTAAGGCCACCGATTCCTCACATGACGAATAACAGTACAGGCAAATGGTTGAATTTACAAAAATTGTCCTCTTTAGTATAAAACGCAGTGACTCGGTTCCTGACCATTCGACCCGTAAGGCGCTGGGCACTAGGACTAGTGCGCACTGCATGTGGCACACTGGAGGCAGGCGCGCGGCGCGCTGTGATACTAGATCGTTGTGGTCTTAAAGCTGGTTTGAAGTGCTCATGGTAATTGCTGCCATCCACAGGTTGTTGTCGGGACTAAGAGACGAGCGCTTTGACGAAAATAAAAGCAACAATACATCAGTATTCAATATCACGACAGCGACGTAAGATACATTGTGAAGCGGACATGTCACTGCAGCACAAATCTGTGAAAGTACGAATTGTATTTCTTTGTATGATGTTGTAACTATTTCTCACTGCCCTTCTCTTAATTTTCTTGCTTTATTGCGCCATTTTTTTGAACTCCATGCACGTTAACCGAAGGTAGCTTGTGTGTTCAATACGTGCTGTTGAGGATAAAAAGAAAAGCCACTGGTGAGGGTTAGAAAACATTAGACCTGTTAAAAGATGGCCAACAGATTGTGTTAGAAAAACTGGCGACCCAATAACAAACTGTGTTTTGACAGGAGGAATGCCAGAATATTGGAATAATGCTAACATCAACTTAATCCATCACAGAAGAGACGTCAAAGACAAAAACTTGCAGACTGGTCAGTTTACCGTCCGTTCTGTACAAGATATTTGCCAAAATATCAGATGATATAATGAGGCCTTTGGGATTCAATCAACCAAAGGACAAAGCAGGATTTTTACTATGGGCTGATCAACCATAAATTACATTCATTCTATCAATCAGACAATGGAAAAATGCGCGGAATACAACGAACACAAATATTTAGCCTTCATAGATTACAAAAAGGCATTCTACTCAGTCCAGATATCAACAGTCATATAGGCACTGCGGAATCAGGCCACGATGAAGCCTATGTATACATTCTAGAAGAAATCCACAGTGGATTCACAGTCACCATATAGCCCTCCATAAAGAAAGCGATAGAATACCAATAAAGATGGGTGCAAGGCAGGGAGACACGATCTCTCCAATGCTATTCACCACATGTTTGCAGGAGGTTTTGATTGCCCTAGATTGGGAAAAGTTATAGATAATAGTAATGAAAGGAATCTCAGTAACCCGTGATTGATTGCTGGCATTGCTTCAATTTAAGAAGGCAGAAGGAGCCTGGGGCACGATCCACAGGTGCGGGCTCGTTCAGAGGTTGTAACGCCTTTAATATTGCCCGCGAGGGCCTCCAATAGAGAGAGGCCAGAGCTGCGATCGTTTTGACGTCAGATATAAGATGCCTTACACCAATCAAGAAGGGTGTAATGCAGGGGGACACATTCTCCCCAATGCTATTTACCGCGTGTTTACAGGAGGTTTTCAGAAGCCTAGATTGGGAACAGCTAGGGATAAGAGTTAATGGAGAATACCTTAGTAACCTGCGCTTCGCCGATGACATTGCACTGCTGAGTAACTCAGGGGACGAATTGCAACTCATGATTACGGAGTTAGACAAGGAGAGCAGAAAGGTGGGTCTTAAAAATAATCTGCAGAAAACGAAAGTAATGTACAACAACCTCGGAAAGGAGCAGCGCTTCGAGATAGGTAATAGTGCACTTGAAGTTGTAAAAGACTATGTGTACTTAGGGCAGGTAATAACCGCAGAGCCTAGCCACGACATTGAAGTAACGAGAAGAATAAGAATGGGGTGGAGCACATTCGGCAAGCACTCTCAAATTATGACAGGTAGATTGCCACTATCCCTCAAGAAGAAGGTATATAACAGCTGTATCTTGCCGGTACTTAGCTACGGAGCAGAAACCTGGAGACTTACAAATAGGGTTCAGCTTAAATTGAGGACGACGCAGCGAGCAATGGAAAGAAAAATGGTAGGTGTAACCTTAAGAGACAAGAAGAGAGCAGAGTGGATTAGGGGACAAACAGGGGTTAAGGATATCATAGTTGAAATAAAGAAGAGGAAATGGACATGGGCCGGGCATGTAGCGCGTAGACAGGATAACCGCTGGTCATTAAGGGTAACTAACTGGATTCCCAGAAAAGGGAAGCGGGTTAGGGGAGACAGAAGGTTAGGTGGGCAGATGAGATTAAGAAGTTTGCGGCTATAAATTGGCAGCAGCAAGCACAGGACCGGGCTAACTGGCGGAACATAGGAGAGGCCTTTGTCCTGCAGTGGACGTAGTCAGGCTGATGATGATGATGATGATAATGATGATGATGATGATGATAAGATGCGTGCGCTCGCCTTGCTGCGTAGTAGTTGTAGAATACGGCAGCTTTGCTTTCGCGACACCACTTGCATCGTCCCTTATGGCTGCACCAGTTCTTGATCGCGATTTTACTATGCAAATTAGACACGAAAGTGCCACCAGGGACACCGATTCGCAGTTAGTTTGCGCGTCGTCTTACTGCTTCTTTAGGCACTGTGCTTCAAAACAAACAAAAGCACGAGTGTTGTCCTCAGCAAAAGCGCGGGAAATGTGGTGTTCTAGCAGACAGTACAACCCGGCATCCTATGAGTAAAGTAGTCACATAGGTGGTGCCGCGGTATGTCTTGGAGGCTAATAGTCAGACATTCGGGTTTGGCTCTCTTCATTGCAGAGCTCTACAGGCAGTGCATTTATGAGTAACTGAGTGAGTGAATTACCACTGGTTATTACATAAATTCATATGTACAGCCGAAGTGAAGGTCTGGAAATTATAACGCGTAAAACTAAAGATACTGTGCAACAGTCTCGGCAGGAAACAGCACTTCGCAATCTATAGCAACAAAACGTAAGTTGTAAAAGAGTACGTCTACTTAGAACAGGTAGTAACCACAAAGCCGAACCATGAGATTAAAGTAACTAGAAGAATAAGAATGGGATGGAACAAATTCAACAAGCATTCGCCACTCATGAGTGGTAGTCGCCAACTATCTTTCATGAGTAAGGTATATGACAGCTGCATTTGCCGGTATTTACCTACAAAATAGAAACCTGCAGGCTTTAAAAATAGGTGCAACTTAAACTAAGGACGATGTAGCAAGCGATAGAAAAAAAAACATTACGCATAACAATCAGATACAAAAAGAGAGCAGAGTGGCTTCGTAAACAATCAGGTGTTAGAGATATGACAGTGGCAATCAAGCAGAGGGAATGAACATGTGCCCTCTATACAACCATCCCCGCATGACACGGAATATAACATCTTAGTAATTATGTGTGTGTTTCTGAAAATGGTTACTGAATATTAAAACTGATTCTAAATAGGCTGGTATTTTGCTGCCGACAAAACTTTTCTTGTATTGCGGAACACACACGTGCTCTTGTGCGTAAGGGCAAAAATGCCAACAAAATCAGTGGATTCAGAAAAGAAACCAACTTATATAGAACTTGTATTTTTACATGTTGTTTCCCGTTTTTCAATTTCCGCTTTCATAAGTTTCCCGGCACAGTATGTCCCTTGAACTATTTTCGCTTGCAAGTATGATCGATACGTGTGATCGACCGTTTTCGCTCGGATGAGCAAAATGCCCGAAGTTCCGACTGGTGTTTCACCATTTTACTTCTTTTTACGGTTTGAAAGGTGGAAGAATTTTCGCTGGCAATCTCGAGCACGATACCGAACGTGTGTTCGCACTTTCTTGTGTACGTGTTGAGATAATTTTAAACTCGAATGTTTTTCTTTCTGGGTGTTCAGTTCCTACTGAAAGTACAGGCCCTTTGTACTATCAACCAAGAGATTCTTTCTTGCAGCGAAAACTGTTATGAGATCACAACAAGAATGGCGTGAGACGTAATTGTACGATGCAGCCGCCGCTTATGTTCACGCCCACTGTCACACAAATTAAGAAAAAAAAACTCGATTAAATATATAGCAGAGTTTGGCGGGTATCACGTGAATGTTCCAAAATTGAGTATGGTTTAGGAATTCATAATTGTTATCGATTGATTGATTAAAACTTTATTTTGGTCCTGAAAAGACGCAGGGAAGACCCCGCGCCACCCGGCTAATTTCATGTAGGGACCATCAAGCCAAGCTTGGCGGCCCGTTCACGGCCACTCTGGACGGCCAGGGCTTGATCGTTAAGATCGAGGCTGCGTAAGAGCGCAGCCCACCTGTCCTCGCTGAGGCGGGGCCTATTGCTTGACATTCTCGCAACACATGGTTGAATGTTGCTAACAGCAGTCAACAGGCGGGGCAATTCGCACTTGGATACGGTTCAGGTATTTCATTTTTAATATTCTTATTTATTGAATTAAGGAGAAGCGTTGAGTTCAACGTGTGACGGGACTCTGATGTTGGGTACTGCCCCGCTATTGGTTGAAAGTACTGTTCCTTTCATCGCATCTACTCGAGTCAAGCAAAGCGTCAAGTCAAGTTAAAGCTAATAAGAAAGCCCTTGACTGAATTTGGATGAACGGTTGTGCAGTGCGAGCAGTCGATT
The DNA here is from genome assembly GCA_013436015.1 of Rhipicephalus annulatus. Classification (NCBI taxonomy): domain Eukaryota; kingdom Metazoa; phylum Arthropoda; class Arachnida; order Ixodida; family Ixodidae; genus Rhipicephalus; species Rhipicephalus annulatus. The sequence continues at coordinate 7,740 of WOVY01006391.1, read as the reverse complement.
TTTTACTAGCAGACGCTGCCCGCGCCGGCCTTGCCATGCTATAGCCTTGCCATGCTATAGTTGGGAAGGGGTGCGACAGTTAGCAAGAGACGCCAGCAGGCATAGCGAAGGTGTAGAAGGTGCCGCCAACACCGTATCCGCAACCTCGTGCGACTAAGAAGTGCTCCACATTAAAAAAGCTATATAAACAAAAACCTCTAAGAACGCATTGGAATTTGAAGCCGGGTACACAGATGCCAGCGCAGTATTCGACCACAGAGCCAGGACGGTGGTTTGAAACTTCGTTGTAAACTGGCCTTAGACAGGCTTGATGTCAGGAAAGCAATTGCGTCGATATGGGCAATTAAGCGTTTTAGAACAGCGAAAAAAACAACCAAGCGTCGCACAATGCAAAATGAGTTACAAAAGTGTCGTCGTTGAATGATCCAATCGATTAGAAGAGCCTCAGGCACAATTCTTCATCATCCTCAGCATCATCTTCAAAGAATTGTACAAAATTTATTGCAAGTGTGTAGCGGGTAACACGCTTCTTGGAAGAATGACGAACCATAGCAGCTCTTCGACTTGCCTGTGTAACGCTGTCCGTCCATGTCTCCGTGCCAACGCGCCGCACCACGCTTCCCCCTCCACAGTTGTTGCAGAGATGCCAATTAGGTCAGGTCGCAGCTACACGTTGATGCCACTCTCTCCCTCACCCGCAGCAGCTGCCAGCTTCTCCCAACGCACTTAGGTGGTGTTGCTCTTCCGCCCGCTCGCAACACACTTCTCTCTCGCTTCTCTCTCCACTGTTCACAACGCTCAAGCGCAAGTCGAGTGAAAGCAGTCTTTCGGCTCGATTATCTGCGATGAAACTTACACGAAACCCACCCACCTCCCGTGTCTTTGCGTTTCAAAGAAACATTTATTCAAGTAAAGGCTACACTGAGTTTTGCTTCAAACCATTCTTCCAGGACTTGCGTCGATGCTCGTTTCAGCCGGGTCATTGGCGTGCGCACCACTGCTGCTTCGCATCCCAGCATTGTGCCCTTCGAGGAGACGGTTCAAAGTTTTCATGATTATTTATGGTGTAGTGGGTACCCTGCAAGTTGTGCTTGTAGCAGTTACCCAAAGAGTGTTTACAAAAGGCTCTGAAAGGCCGCTCTTCAAGTTTTCGCTCCTACTGTGCTGCACGTTCCGTGCAGGACTGACTTTTTTTTTTCTTTAAAAAAGCGTAGAAGCCTCTGGTGCCTCATTATACGCGAAAATCACCTGGGCGTCGTCCACTGCCCCGTGGTGGCGTCGGCAGCAGCAGAAGTGATGCAAAAAAGAATCGTAACATGATGACGTCAGCTCATCACGCGATCACATGACTTCTTCATCTGGTCATACTTATAGCTATCTTATAGCTGTGCCAACTCACCGTAGGTGCAAAGAGCTTCATAACTGACATCTTCGAGAATGGCTTTTGCTTTCTAGTCACGCTGCAAATCAGTTTCAGTAAGGTACAGAAATTAAGCAGTCATGCCTAAGGTCACAGTAGCCATCGTGCACGCGAATTCTTGAGTCATGCATCCTAAAAGTATTGTAGACGTATGTTGTTCCTCGTTCAGCGAGTTGCGCATCTTGCGCTCTCCGTTTGGTACAGGCCACGAAATAGGTTTATCGATTGGGCTGACCTGCGGTCGTGATGAGAGCAGGAACCATCGTCTAAAAGTGCCGATCTTATCAACGTCTACCCGCCACATTTAACGAGAGCCTCTGACCACACGGACTAACACGAAACGTCCAAAAACCAGCAGCGAAGTCGCTAAAAGAAACTAAAAGTAGGCGTTCGGTTGGTGTATAAGGTCTAGGTGATCTTGGGATTGTACAGACTCCGTGAATGAGCCACAAAGTCCCCACTTGCTATTTTCTCATTCTCTGTTTCTCGTTTTATTTTCTCTTTTGGCTTGTTTCTTTGCCGCATTGCGCAAACACTGCCGATCATTCCCTCGTAGGGGGCTTTTGGTAACGCTTTGGTCTTGCTTGCCTTCATGGTATTGTCTTCCGTTTTTTGTTAACGTTCGTCCAAATTGCACTTTTCTGGTTGGCATTGATGAAAAAAAACAGAGTTATTGCCGAGACATTTGTGTCCGCTTGCAAGGGAAATCGTGGCATTGAATGCATTCCCTGCTTTTGAATCGGGCCCAGAGAAGGGCCATCTGCGCTTAGTTTTCTTACATATGAATCAGAAATGGGCTCAGAGAACAGATTTCTATAGATTAATTCTTACCAGACATGAATGTCTGAAAGTCGTGTTACCCAAGCACGTTCCACATATTTTGCATCTCGCGAGGCGTCTTCTTGAAGGTAAGGGCACTGTCGGAGTAAATCGTACTTCGCAGTCTTTTTCTTGCAATAAAGCCCAGAAATGACAATGAGAATGCAGGTGAAGACATATCCGATATCAGCTACAAATGCAACGGCCTTGTTACGGCACACGAGAAAACTACTCTCTACATTTTTCTATCGGCGTTCTCAAAGGCTTCGCATACAATGGCCCCGTAAAATCAAGTCCTGTAGTGTTGAAAGGCTTTGTCTTTTCGACGCGTAAAACTGAAAGCGGTGGGTATGGTGGCACAATGGGTCTTGTACGGAGCCAAATGCATAGCAGGCATCGGCTGATCGCTTTCTTCGCCACTTGTCGAGCTCCTGGGACCCAAAACGCTCACGTACGTTTTGTACTGTCGTCATTACTCCTCCGTGAATTACTCGCCGATGAGCGTTGGTAACACCAGCTTGGTGAAAGGATGGCGAATTGGAAGTAGGAACGATTGATTCACGTCTCAGGTGTATTTGAAGTTCTGAAACCTTCCAACGACACGTAAGAGCCCGTTATCGTCGATAAATGGGTGTAGCTGTGCTACCCACGAGTCACTCGCACCTTTGTTTAGTAGCCAACTTTTCTCATCTGGAAACAATTCCGTTTCAACTAGTTGGATCCAATACCGCTCGGCTCCTATGTGTTCACCAGAGATGGCTGCATATTTTTTTTTGTCCTGCCCTTAACGTTACAAGTGAATCGCTGCACCCAAGCTCTGATATGGTGCAGGTTGTGCAGTGAGTTGAATTTCGTGGCTTCCAGCAATTGGTCTAGCTTTACTACTCTTGCTGTCGAATGAATTCAGCGTCGTCGGTTCAGTCATTGATATACACTGTATGCCATTTATCTGCGACAGTGACTGCTTCACATCCGGCCATCTTGCTGATTCCTTTAATGAGCCATGCTGGTCCTTGCCACCAGACTGCGTCAGTAGACATCGCGTCTAAACATAAACGTCGGGTCATTATATCCGCCTGATTCGCTTCTCCAGGGCAATGGCGACAGCTGCATTTCGGGGAATTGTCCAGAATTTCTTCAACTCGGTTCTTCACGATTGCATCTAAAGCTGAAGGTTCTCGCTTTAACCAGCCAGACCCGAGGATTGCATCAATCCGAAAAATATATTGCGCTTTTTTTCATGAGGTCGGTGCATGTTTCTGCTATATATTTCAACAGCCCGCTTCCTGTTTATTCACCCCTCAGCTCGATCAACGGCAATAATAGAGCTTTCAGTGGGGCTATCCTTGGTTTGGCGTCAATCATATTGCTAGTCACGTTCCCATTCACGTCTTCAACCCGAAGGTTTGCACAATGCACACGCCCCGTACGCTTTTGTGCTCGCATTGGTATAAACGTGTAGCAACTCCTTTCATAAGGTGACGGGAAACCTTCACTTTCGGCAGATGAACCAGTTTGTTTCTCCATTCGTGCCATTTTACCACAATGCTATCAGTACAAACCCATACTCTTAGGCAAATTATTTGCCTAATATATTAACCTACTCAGGAGAGTGAAGAAAAAATACGCATATTATTTTACGACTACAGTTTCGTAGGTTGAAAGAAAGAGCTAAACATGTCCTGCGTAAGACGAACAGCCCCTTTCATGGGGATAACGACACCGCTGGGGAACAATTACCATGTTGCGCCGTTGGCACATTGTTTGCGGCGCGAAACTACCGTCACCGAGGCTACGTATTAGTCCCCGATGTCTCGTTGTTTTCGAGTCCCTAACTCTCAACGCATCCCGCCAGCGCGTGAGAAGCGTGCTTCCTGGCGCATAGATGCGACGGGTAAACACTGCAATTTATTATGGGCTGTTCTACACGGTGCCTCTGGGTCTTTATACCAAAGCTCTGTTGGTCAGAAGAACAAAAAAAGGAGCCAACTTGTGACATTAAGGCTCATTAGATCTTCATAAACTGTTTCCCTGTACGTAGCTGACGTGAAGATTAGGTTGAAGGGCCAAGCTAGCTTATGCGCTAGATGTCCAAATGTCAGCACCATGCGACGCCATTCCTTTGAAGTGTTGACATCTGCAGACCTAATGAACCCGGCCAGGAGCTCTAAGAAGTGGCCAACTTGGGACAACAATAGGTCAGGTCATTAGGCCTAATGCGGCCACCTGCGGTACTCTTAGATTTGTCGTGACGACCCGCCAAGGCTTGCAGGGAGGCAGCCATTGGCCTTCGCACTTGATACACAACACCGATGTCGAACTTGGCTTCGGCCTAATTCGCAGAAGTGTCCCAGCTGCGGCGAATCGTTACTTTTACGAGATTGACCGTCGCAATGGTGCTTACCTTAGCAGCAGGGACAGCTTACTCTATTCAAATTTCTTTTTAACTTGATGCTCGTGCAATTGCACTCCTTTGAAATTACACTCGATTGAGTGCAATTACACTCCGTTGAGGTATAATCTTTATCTTTGTCAATTCTGACTTCGTATAGTGTAGGTCCAATATTATAGGTCCAGTCCGATATTTTCAATCCCGACTTCGTGCATTCGATTCGGTATTTGTATTGTTTGAACACTGGTGAGCCTTTAAGTTCAATCGCTTGGTTGATAACCGCATGTGCACGGCATTACTTATACTACGAGTCAGCCTATTTACTGATAATTTTCTCACCTCTTTCACTTCTCTCTCTTTATGCCCCCCCTTTCTCATTCCCGCAAAGTAGGACAGCCAACAGGGCATGGACCTGGTTAGAGTGTACTTGATCAGGTTCTAGTGCACTCTAACCTGGTTAATCTCCGTGCCTTCTCTCTTGTTCTTCTTCCTCCTCAACACTCCTAAATAGAATGTAGATGAAGCTCAACGTACATGCAAGTGCTAAACGTGAGCAGTGTGCTTAGTATATAGTACTAAGTATATATATTTATGAAATAAATTCTTTACATTGAGTAATTTGTAGCCCGAAGACACAATTAGTCGGTACGCATTCCTTGTGACTTCGTGCTACAATCTGGATGTCAATTGCCTCTTTTACAGCCCTTCCTTCACCTCGCGGGCATTCGGAGAACTCTTAGCAATAAATGTCTCTTTGAACCAGAAGGTCTAGTTTCCACCGCTTAGCTTGCATTTTATCAATAGCTGCTGCTCGGGCGATGATAACACAGAACATTCAAAGGATGAAGGCTAACTTCGAAATTAGTTTACTGCGCAGACCACGAAAATACAGTTATAAAAGTTGGCCCCATATCTGCATGCTTCACTACAAATGTCGTCGAAAGACGATATTCTTGCACCTGGAGACAGTGAACAAAACGTTTATTTGATGTTTCTGGGCGAGAAAAATTGTGAATTGCATTCTGAAGGTGCTGCGTTAGAGACTCTCGGACCGTGCAGCGAAGGCGAATGAGCACATCGAGGCACATTAGACACCTGCGCCATCTGGCAGTTATCTTCTAAAGCGGAAAGAAGGCGTAGGCGCCTGTCCTCGGAGGCGATAAAGTGTAGAACGCAAAGCAACAGGCAAGTTCAACGTTGAAAACACTTGCGTTTTAAGCATCGCGTTGCACCGTCAGCGCCGCGTGATGAACGCTTAAGTCCTTAAACTTACTTACGTATACATTTTTTAGTATAAAGCCGCGCATAGAAAATATTGTCACGCTGTTATGATGCCTCGGATATTCGAAATTGTTTTTCATTGACAATCGCACAAGTATGAACGCTGAAACTTGAGCGTAATTGGTGGGCGCTACGGATAGGGTTGGCCATTTGAGATCTCGTTTAAAGCCGTTTAGGGTATTGTTACGGAGGACAAACAGACAAATGTACAGGCAGACAGGTATAAAGACAGAGAGGTAACCAACAACGACTATCGTCTTTAAAAAGAACACCACGTCCACAGATATGAAGCTCCCATACGCCTTTAGCATCATGTGGTCCCTCTAGAATACAGTGAGAGAAGGTGTATCGCCGTGTAGATCGCCGAACAAGCGTAGCTGGGCACCACACTTCTGAAAATAAAAAAAAAGACGGAGATAGAAAGCTTTCTAGACTTTGCTGACGGGTGAAAGCGAGGTCATTTTTTTTTCCGAATTTAAAGGAAACCGCCTTTCTGCAAGTTCTCATGGCTAAAGTGGCTCAACACTTCTGCGTTTTTTACTTTTTCGGTCAGTTTGTGTCCCAGAAGAACGTGAAAGAGAAGTTTTTTTAGGTATTTCATGCTTAAAAGTAAGATTGTGGAGCCTTCTTATACGCAGTAGGATACTGTTATCTCTCGTTTTCGAAGTGCTGCGCAAATGTTCAGTCGGGTGGTTTTTGTTTGAAGGAAAATATTTTTGAAAGTATATAACATGACTAAACACAAATAAAAGTTTTAGAGGTTTGCTATACATGTGAAAATAAAAAAAAAATAATCGCAAAGTCAGAACTCCAAGCGGCTTCTGCGCTAAAGTGTACGCCCTCACAGTTCTCAGAGTTTTCCGTTTCGTATCACCCTGAAATCTCTCGCTGAGAATAGATGGAGGTAGAGCTGGTATCCTAAAGCACCACATAGTAAAAGGGCTCATGATAACTGTTTGTTCGGAGATTCGTGCTTTCGTACTATGACCTGAACTTCTTGCGGTTGCCTGAATAAGACGTAAAGTTCATCACGTCCTTTTTTTTCTTTGTATTTCTCAACTGATTTAGTTTAAAAAGCGGCAAGAGCAGGACTAGGTTTTCTTTTTAATTGTGTCCTTTGCCTAGCTACCTTGACACGGAAGTGTGAATGAAAGCGCTCTAACAAAAGATGAAGGTAAACGGCATTAAATGGCGCAAGTCGCCTTATTACTCTAATCTCTTCATCTACAATGTTAGCGTTGTTACCCTGTCTTTGCCCTTTAAATTGATCGCGCCCTCCGTACATAACCTCAACCTCAAGCTCGCATTCTCAAAGCCAATGAACGTTTACTGCAGACTTTCGCCTTGCCCCGTTTCGCGGTGGTCCTAGTGGCTAAGGTACTCGGCTGCTGACCGCAGGTCGCGGGATCGAATGCCAGCTCGGCTGGGGCTGCATTTCCGATGGAGGCGGAAATTGCTGTAGGCACATATGCTCAGATTTGGGTGCACGTTAAAGAACCCCAAGTGGTGGAAATTTCCGGAGCCCTCCACTATGGCGTCTCTCATAATCCTATGGTGGTTTTGGGGACGTTAAACCCAAATATCAATCATCAAATCAGACCTTCCTTTCGAGTAAAAACAATGCTGACCATGTCGATTCTCAAACAAACAGCACCCCTCAAATTCGGCTTTTATATCTTCACGCAAGCAATCCCTATCAACAAGTATATTTGACCGCCTTCTTGTTCAAAGAAATTTGGAAGTGCAAGTTGTATGAACTCGTCTTTACCATCGAAGTGTAAAATTGCAGTAGTGGTCTGTATTGCATTGAATTTTTACTTTCAGTAAA
>WOVY01006390.1:0-18467 GCA_013436015.1 Rhipicephalus annulatus | reverse complement strand
CCAAAACAACGAACCACCAAAAAAACCATACGACTATATGATAAAGGCAACTACAAACACTGCTATAAATGATGAATTAAAACTGTTTTTCTTTCAATATTCCAAAGATAATTTTCTTTATATCGCACGGTGCATGATAACTGGAAGTTATTTAAAGGATAAATGTGATACACTGGTCGAAAAATTCATTCCTAAGCTCAGTTTTCCATGCCTGTTTCCAAAAACCATGGTTTACTAAAACGCTCAAAAAAATTAGAAAATAAGAAAAAACGCCTTTTTCGTTCCGCAAGCAGCAGAATATCGAAAACGCATGGTTACAATATTATGCTGCTGAAAAAGCTTACCTCACGGCAATACGAACTCTAAGCATCTTCTTTTTTCACACTCACTTACCGAAATTGCTTGCTAGTAACCCTAGGAAATTTTGGCAGGTCATAAATCCCAACCACTCATGCACTATTACTCTCACTATGAAGCAGGTGACGTGGCCACTGACTCGGAATGTGCCGATCTGTTTAATAGAGCTTTCTCATCGGTTTTTAGCAAAAGAAACTGACGTTCCACCCCCGCCACAGCCTACCGTAGTCAGTACTTCCATGCCGCCAATCCTTTTTGTTGAACCCGGAGTTTTGGCAATCATTGATAAACTTAAATTATCTTCGTCATCAGGTATCGACAACATAAATTCGAAATTTCTAAAGAACACTCAACAGATCTGTGCAAAATTTTTGTGTCTACTTTACTCGCAGTCTCTTTCCACGGGTGAGCTTCCTAGTGATTGGAAACACGGAAATATCACCCCAGTATTAGAATCAGGTATTAGAGAGTCACCCCTCAATTACCGACCAATTTCATTAACCAGCATTCCATGCAAAAATCATCGAACATGTCATCTACACCCGGATTATGGACTTCCTAGACTCAAATAACTTTTTCAATTCCGCGCAGCATGGCTTTCGCAAAGGTTTGTCGTGTGAGACTCAACTGACTATGTTTTTCGCACGACTTGCATATTAACTTGGATTCTAACGTACAGACTGATGCCATATTCCTGGACTTCGCGAAAGCATTCGATAAAGTACCCCATAAACGCCTTCTGTTGAAACTTCCCGCTTAAACCTACACTCCGACGTCCTAAAGTGGATCCGTGAATTTTTAAGTAACCGCACTCAAGCTGTCTTTGTCAACAATGCTACCTCTACTTCACTTCCGGTAACATCTGGTGTCCCGCAGGGGTCGGTTCTGGGCCCGATTTTATTCCTGATATTTATTAACGATCTCCCAACTCATGTATCCTGTAAAATCCGAATGTTTGCCGACGATTGTATTATTTACCACACTGTTTGTAACGCTTCTGATCAATTAGCTCTACAGAGTGATCTTAACAATGTAAAACAATGGTGCGATGATTGGCTAATGGAACTTAACCCTCACAAATGCAAAGCCTTATCCTTCACCCGCCGCCGTTCTCCACTTGTTTTTCCATATTCCATCAGTAATGTTCCAGTTGAAACTGTTAATTCTTGTAAATATCTGGGGGTCACACTCTGCAACGATCTTTCATGGGGTTTGCATATCACGAAAGTCATATCATCGGCAAACAAAACATTGGGATTCTTGCGACGTCATCTACGTAACGCACCTAGAAATGTAAAATTATTAGCTTACAAAAGCTTTGTTAGAACTAAACTTGAATATTGCCACCTGGTGTTCTGTGCCAGTGAACAGTGGGTCAGTTCTGTGCCGGTGAACGAGGTAGACGAAGACGAGCAACCCGTGCCAGCGGAGACGTCCTTCTTGGTCTCTGAGATTTTTGACAGTCGCGTCCTTTTATACGTTCCTTCGAGCTCTTAGCACGTGACAACTGGTGGAGGTGCTGGGTACCCTATGCACCGAACCCCTCCTAGTACAAGAAGCTCCAGCCCCATACCGGTGGTTACGCCTGTTCACCGTGCTAGCCGCAGGATACGTCGACTGGACCCTGAGTTCGGACTTCTCTCAGAAGAGATGACGGCCCCGACTATTCCAGGCAGCGCCGTCCCAAGCGGCTCCAACCAAGCCGGTATGGAAGGCGCAACGCCATCGCAATATACACTATTCAAACCAAAAACGCCGAATCCCTTTCATGGTGCTGTCCATGAGGATGTTGAAGATTGGCTACTCCACTATGACTTCGTTGCCGCTCATAACATGTGGGATGACACAGACAAGCTCCGACATGTCTACTTCAGTTTGAATGACGGGGCACGGGTTTGGTACGAAAACCGGGCAGGTGTGTTCACGTCATGGGTGGACTTCAAACGCCGGCTTCTTGAAACGTATGCAAGTCCCGATCGCCGAGAGCGAGCTGAACGTGAGCTCCAGTGCCGTATGCAAATGCCAAATGAAGGCGTAGCAATGTATGTTGAGGATATGACACGTCTTTTTCGACGAGCCGACCCTCACATGCCGGAAGAGAAGAAGGTGCGTTACCTGATGCGTGGAGTGAAGGAGCAGTTGTTCGGTGGTCTTGTACGCAGCCCTCCCAAGACTACGTCAGAGTTTCTTGCTGAAGCCGTCCCGATTGAAAGCACGCTTCGGCAACGGACCCAGACGTACGAGCGACAAGTGAACTTTACTTCTGCTACGGACTACATGGGTGCTCTTGGGGCCCACGTCGACTTCTTCCGAGAGCTCATACGCTCCGTAATTCGCGAAGAACTGCAGAAGTTATCTACACCCACAGCGCCCACTGTCAGTTCTTTGTCCGGCATCGTCCGAGATGAATTTCAGCAGGCACTACGAGAACCATCCTGTCAGACAGAGCCGCGGCCCCTAAATGACTTCCCTCGCATGTCGTATGCGCAAACTCTCCTCCAGCCAGCACCACCTTTGGCTCCGCTCCCCACCGCGGCCCCTGCTATGCTTCCGGCAGACCAAACTCTGCGCCAACCTGCACAACATTTCACTCTGCCTTATACCACAGCCCCAGCCATGCTTCAGGCAGTCCAAGCGGGCCCGTACCTCAGTGACCGCCGACCGATTCCGCGAAAATCAGACGTGTGGCGGGCCCCCGATCGACGTCCACTTTGCTATCACTGTGGTGAACCTGGGCACATCTACCGACAGTGCACTTATCGACAGCTGGGACTTCGTGGTTTTTCGGCCAACTCCCCACCTCCTAGGTTCGGCCAGCGGCCTCCCGAAATCGCTGACTACGTTGCTCAGCAGCGCGGATCGACATCTCGGCACCACTCACGCTCTCCATCACCGCGGCGGTTCTCGCCGAATCATCGCACCTATGCGGGCGTGGCGCAGGGCCGGTCACCTAGCCCGCGTCGGGAAAACTAGCCTCAGCGACCTTCAGGGGCAAGGCCGCTCACACTGGTCATGCTCAAGGCCCCCTATCGACGCGGACTGAAGATAACGACGATACATCGACAACGACACCACCGGCTGATTGCGGAAGAGTGTCCTTAGATATTCCTGTTCTGCTAGATGGTCGCGAAGTCAGTGCTTTAGTGGACACTGGTGCGGACTATTCCATAATTAGCGAAAAGCTGGCCGCCCTTCTCAAGAAAGTAACAACACCTTGGAATCGAACGCCAATTCGTGCAGCTGGCGGGCATATCGTCACGCCACTCGGTATGTGCACGGCAAGACTGCAAGTCCGCGGTTGTACATTTGTTGCTAGTTTAAGCGTTCTACGGCAGTGTTCTCAAGACCTGGTCATCGGCATGGATTTTCTCAGGGAGCATGGTGCTATAATTGACATTCGACGACGTCTAGTCACTTTCGCGACCACAAACGCCACAACAGCTTACAACAACCCCAGCCACTCCCGAGTGTCTCTTCGCGTCGTCGACGACGCTGTCACGTTACCACCCCCGTGCAACTGTTTTGGTTCAGGTGGCGTGGGACGGAGTGATGCACGGTGAAGCAGTCGTAGAAAGCAATCACTTGCTTTTGCTGTCTCAGGGTGTCTGCGTAGCGAGAAGCCTTGTTGACCTTCGTGATGATCACTGCAACGTTTTTGTCACAAACTTCAGCTACGAGCACCGGCACCTTTTTCCTGGAACTGTCATCGCCTACGCCGACCCAGTTGCCAATGTTACCGAGTGTTTTGCTTCCGAGGCCATCAGCACTGCTGAAACGCCTTTCCGCGGCGTCGACATCAATCCAACGCTTTCTGAAGCGAAGAAGCAGCGTTTGAGCGAGCTGTTGCTGGAGTTCCACACATGCTTTGCACGTTCTTCGAAGATACGTCAAACACCGATAACGAAACACCGTATTATCACCTACGACGACGCGCATCCCATACGGCAGCAGCCTTATCGTGTTTCGCCAACCGAACGGCACGCGATTCAAACGCAGGTTAAGGAAATGCTTCAGGATGGCGTGATACAGCCTTCAAGCAGCCCTTGGTCATCACCAGTCGTTCTTGTGAAAAAGAAAGATGGCACGCTTCGCTTTTGTGTCGACTACAGAAAGTTGAACAATGTCACAAAGAAAGACGTGTACCCGTTGCCCAGAGTCGATGATTCTCTGGACAAGCTGCGACGTGCGAAGTATTTTTTGTCTGTCGACTTGAAAAGCAGTTATTGGCAAATAGAGGTCGATGAACGTGACCGGGAAAAGACCGCTTTTGTAACGCCGGACGGAATTTATGAATTCAAAGTGCTCCCTTTCGGCCTCTGTTCCGCTCCAGCCACATTCCAGCGAATGATGGACACTGTCCTGGCAGACCTCAAGTGGAAAAGCTGTCTCGTCTACCTCGATGATGTCGTTGTGTTTTCAGAAACGTTTGACGAACATCTTCATCGCCTTCGGAATGTGCTCGAAGCCATTAGATCGGCCGATCTCACACTCAAGCCTGAGAAATGTCATTTCGGCTACGAAGAATTGAAGTTTCTTGGTCACGTCGTGAGCGCCGTTGGTGTTCGGCCTGATCCTGACAAAACTGATGCCGTCACCGCTTTTCCACCTCCAACAGACAAGAAAAGTCTTCGACGGTTTCTGGGTCTGTGTGCGTATTACCGGCGCTTTATTGAAAATTTTTCTAACATTGCGGAGCCACTATTACGCCTCACGCGTGATGATACACCATTTGTCTGGGCTGACGACCAGCAGACTGCCTTTGCGGAACTACAGCACCGGCTCTCTTCCCCTCCCGTGCTCGGCCACTTCGATGAAGATGCTGACACTGAAGTACACACTGATGCCAGCAATATCGGCCTTGGAGCTGTTTTGGTACAAAGACAAGATGGCATTGAACGGGTAATAGCCTACGCAAGTCGCACACTGTCTCGCGCGGAATCCAACTATTCCACGTCAGAAAAAGAATGTCTCGCGGTCATTTGGGCAATAACAAAGTTTAGGCCATATCTCTATGGAAGACCATTTAAAGTGGTGACTGACCATCATGCTTTGTGCTGGTTGACCAATCTACGAGACCCTTCTGGAAGATTAGCACGATGGAGTCTGCGACTACAGGAATTTGATGTCACCATCGTGTACAAGTCAGGCAAAAAGCACGAAGACGCCGACACGCTATCACGAGCACCTCTTCAATCCGCCAATACTAGCGCAGAAGAGGACGGCGCCTTCGTGGCAACTGTCAGCGGACCGGATCTGATGTCTCATCAACGAAATGACGCCGATCTAAGAGTGATTATAGATCATTTAGAAGGTGGCACCGCGCCCATTCCTCGTCCAATGTCGCGAACGTTGCCATCATTTTGCCTACGAAATGGCGTCTTATACAAAAGGAACGCCGGTGCTGGTGACAGATCTCATCTTCTCGTCGTGCCCAAAGCCCTCCGCGATGACGTCTTATTAGCTTGCCACGACGAGCCCACATCCGGCCATCTGGGCTACTCGAGAACTATGGATCGGGTGCGACAACTGTACTACTGGCCTAAAATGTCTGCCTGTGTCAAACGCTACGTGAAGGGATGCCGTGAATGCCAGCGTCGCAAGACACCGCATTTAAAGCCGGCAGGTCATCTACAACCGATCGATCCACCACGTACACCGTTTGAACAAGTGGGGATGGACCTCCTAGGCCCGTTTCCTTTGTCTTCTTCTGGCAACAAATGGATTATTGTCGCAACAGATTATTTGACGCGTTACGCTGAGACGAAAGCGTTGCCACGAGGGACCGCATCTGAAGTTGCCAGTTTTTTTATGCATCAAATTGTGTTACGGCATGGCGCCCCGTCATATGTCATCACTGATCGAGGGACATCGTTCACAGCGAAACTTTTGGATGATATCTTCAGGTTGAGTTACACAACCCATCGAAAGACCACTGCGTATCACCCTCAGACTAATGGTTTAACCGAAAGGCTAAACAAAACGCTAGCCGACATGATCTCTATGTACGTGGATGTGCAGCACAAAACGTGGGACGACATCCTGCCGTACGTAACATTTGCGTATAACACTGCAACGCAGGAAACTACACGCTTCACGCCATTCCGACTCGTTTATGGTCGAGATGTTAGAACTATGCTGGACGACATGATTCCATATGAGGACATCGACAAGCTCGACCAATTAGCCCCCGACATCAATGAGTACATTCAGCGCGCTGAGGAAGCACGTCAACTGGCCCGTGTGCACATCCGAACTCAACAGTGCGCAGATGCACGGCGGTACAACATCCACCATCGAGAAGTTAATTATGAACCTGGTGACCAGTTTGGGTTTGGACACCCATTAGGCGGGGAGGTCTCAGTGAGAAACTCTTGAGGAAGTACTTTGGACCTTACAAAGTTCTCAGACGTGTGAGCGACGTGAACTACGAAGTGGTTCCAGACGGAGGCTCACCATCATCCCAGCGCAGGTTACCACGTCCAGAGACTGTACACGTAGTCCGCCTAAAACCATACTTTACGCGGTGATGCGAATTTTCTTCTTGTGCCAGTCTTCATGTGAACAGTGAATGCCGCTTATTTCCGATTGCCGGGCCCAGGACGCATTTTCTCTCGTGCACTAAATTGTTTAATGTTTTTTTTTGTATCACCTACTTCGACCCACGGCAGTGCACACGTTTGTTTGAGCATCGGGTCGATGCTCTCTTGGGAGGAGGAGTAATGCCACCTGGTGTTCTGTGCCAGTGAACAGTGGGTCAGTTCTGTGCCGGTGAACGAGGTAGACGAAGACGAGCAACCCGTGCCAGCGGAGACGTCCTTCTTGGTCTCTGAGATTTTTGACAGTCGCGTCATTTTATACGTTCCTTCGAGCTCTTAGCACGTGACAATATGCTTCCCCAATCTGGAGCCCGCAACAGGCCTATCTTGAAGACGCCCTTGAGTGTATTCAAAACCGTGCCGCTAGGTTTATCAATAATTCTTACTCCCATGACGTCAGCGTATCTTCACTAAAGGCAGAACTTCAACTGCCCCTCCTTTCCCTCCGCCGCCATATCGCCAGTCTTTCGTTATTTCATAAGTTTTTTCACAGCTCGATGCGCATGCCACCTTATTTTGTTGCCCCAGCGCACATCTCTCAACGAACTAATCATCGTCTTCAAGTCGCACGCCCACGTGCACGCACCGTTACCTTTTCAACATCATTTTTTCCTCGCACAGCAGTTGCCTGGAATGGCCTTTCAGGCGACATTCCTGCCATTACTTGTACTTCTACCTTCACAACTAGTATCACTAATCAGCTTTCACTTTAGGACAAACGATTGTTTTCTGCTCAATTTTTATGTACCCACCCCTTATGTAATGCCCCGCAAGGGGTATTTAAGGAAATAAAATGAAACGAAATGAAATGAAAAAACACACGGGCCTGGAGCCTTTTTCGCCAATAAAATGACTAGCTATAAACTGAATTGAAGGTGACTACACGCATAGATTTACTTACGTATTGAGCTGTGAACAAAAGAATAAGTGGAATTATCAACCCAGCTTTACTTTTTTGCTGCTATTATTGCTTTATTTTTATTTCTCACTTATCTGCGACCGATTAAAATCCACGTGCTGATACACTACAGTAATATATTTCGGAAAATGGTGAAACATTTTGTGTTGCAATTGATTGATATGTGGGGTTTAACGTCCCAAATCATTTTGTGTTGCAAAGGGGCATAGTGAGTGGAATAATTGAATAAAGCGGTTTCGTTTTGGAAATTCGAGGGTGGCTGCGTGGGAACTGCACAATCAGTATCTGCGAGATAACAATTAGTAATGCAGGGTCGGCATCTTCGCTTCTCAACTTTTGGCGATAGGATAACTTTCACGAGATTTTCCTGATATTTTGGCACAGGAAACGTCCACATTGACGGGTGACAGCGATCTTGGACATCTCAAGCCGAGGTCTAGCGTGCGTCGCGTCTGGAACTCCAAGCGGGAAAACGTGATGCGTAACTTATGAAAAGCACGCGGTCAACAGCGTGCTTTAAGAAAAACAAAACATAAAGGTCACAGCTTTGCCACATAGGCGAAACCATGAACGCGATAGCAACAAAGTGAAAGGTTACGCGAAGAATGGCAAGCAGATCGAAACATGCCCCGTGTTTCTCACGCACATATGACGCACAGATGAACACAAATAAGCGTCTCGGTTGTTACTTCGCGGTGTCTGAAAAGCGCGCCATTTTCGCAAACGGAGAGTGTGCAGCGAGTGCAGTTACCTTTGAGCGCCCGGTAACTACAACATAAACGTTCCAGTGAAAGCCCGAGGCGTACGATTCTCCTCAACGCGAGATAAACATCCGCACGCGTGCGCGTCCACCCTGCCCCCTCTCCGCAGGGCAAATTATGCGTGTATAGCCACCATAATGCGTGGGAGATGAGAACGCGCGCCACCACGTCGCGACGATCTGGTGAAGCGCACTCATTGCGCCATCTCGCTGGTAATGCCGAAAACACGGTAGTTCCCCTGCGATGGACATCGCTAGTGGTAAGTGGTATAAATGTAAATCACTTGCCGTTTCAATGTTGAAGAATGTGCTCCTTCGTGGCTCAGTGGCTAACGCGTCGCACTCACGAAGAAGCGGTCAGACGTTCGATTCCGCGCGCCAAAGTCTCTCTTCTGGATTATTTTTCTTTCTTTAATTTTGATATAGATAGATTCGTATACATATACGGAGAATGACACCGACGCCGGCAGCTAAATCCAGCCGAGAGTGTCCATATGATTGCTATCGCAATAAAAGAGCATGCTCTCAACGATATACCCGACATAATACCATCTGGTGCCACAGGCGAGGATTTGCGGTGGTGACTCACCGAAGTTGAATGATCTCTTTGTAAAGTGTTGAAAATTAAAAGACGCTTCAGCTTCTCATTGAAAAGTAAATCGTGATAGCGTATAGTCGGGCCTCGTGCGTCTAACTGCTGGCCTGCTTCGGTTCGCGATGCATGCCTCAACCGTGCCGTGAGGAAATGAACTATGCGCGCAAGATTGGCTGTTTGAAAGTATCATTGAGCGCCTGTTGCAAGCACAGTTATTGAGTGCTCATTATTCCTTTTGCGAAACTGTGAAAGTCCCACTGCAGGTCTGTAGGGCAAACACGAATCTACGCGGCTGTTCACTTTGTTCACGGTTCTGCTCCTGACCATAATTAAAAGTGTCTGAGCGCTTTGTAATGGGTGGGTCTTTAAGGCACCCACTCATTGCTCGATTCACATTTTTTTTTTTTGACGCCGGGCGGTTCTGCGCTTCTGCCACGCAATATATGATGGGTTGAGGAGACTCCTTCCACTATACATGGCATTCTTATTGCGGATTTTTTTTTCAAAGCAGCTACGACAAAGCTCCTGGTTCTGTGGTCAGCCACCTGCTTACCACGCAGACGGTCTGGGTTCGATCCTGACTGACCCGAAAGATTTTATTATTTATTTTCTTTGCATCTTTTTCTATTTTGCGAACACGGACAAGATGATGTTTTTTTTTTTCACTCGCAACCAACGACGCACTTGTTGACGCTGGCGCCGACGCCTGAATTTCAGCAAAACGAGATTATCAACGCTATGACGTTCAAAACGCCGCCATAGACGCTGACCACGCTGACAGGTCCGGAGTTACAGCACGCGATATATCTTCACACTGATAAAATCAACGCTGGTGAATAACCAAAAATTATAGCCATGTATACAGCGGAATTCACGAAATGGGTCATTTCATGTTTTAATTGCAGTTTTGCTTTAGAGCTGGTTGACGATACATTTCAAGGCAGACAGATCTGCGTAGTCAGGGTGGGGGCGCTATCAAGATGATAGGAGGCACTTGCACTGGTAATGTCCATTGCATACAACACATCTCGTTAACAAGAAAATTAAGGCCAGCATCCAAACACGAGGAATTATTTCATAGCCCAATAACGTCTTCGGTCGATGATTCAGATAAGCTTGCGAACACTCGCTCATTCTTAGCATGCTTCGGGACATGCTTGCTGCGACCAAGTATACACCGGTAAACCAGAAAAGCAGAAAAACAAAAATGCTTTGCGAACTTTCTTACCGTTAAGAAACAAACACTTGATCATGAAAATACTGACGATATGGTCTTTTCTTCCACGCTACATAACCTGCAAAAGCTTTCGTTATGCAACTGCATAAATCAGTACAAAAAAAGAAGAAAAAGCAAACTCGCACGTCGGATTGTTGCCTTAACTATACCGTCGTCGCCGGGTATGGGAAACATGGGGAGAAGCTGCATCGATACAGCAAACCATCCCTCGCTGAGGTGACTTATCGAGATGCACTGCTAAGTTCGATGAGGCGGGTTCGATTTCCAGCTACGGCAGCCTGGGGGGTGCTCGCGCATACCCACGCACTGGGGGATGCTCGCATACTCTGTAAGCCCTGCCGCGGTGGTCTAGTGGCTAAGGTACTCGGCTGCTGACCCGCAGGGCGCGGGTTCGAATCCCGGCTGCGGCGGCTGCATTTCCGATGGAGGCGGAATTGTTGTAGGCCCGTGTACTCAGATTTGGGTGCACGTTAAAGAACCCCAGGTGGTCTAAATTTCCGGAGCCCTCCACTACGGCGTCTCTCATAATCATATAGAGGTTTTGGGACGTTAAACCCCACATATCAATCAATCAATCAATCAATCGCATACTCTGTAAGTGATTTCCCCTCATCGCGCCCACGTATCGTAGTTAGAGCAGTCGGCAGCGTGCTTAGCTTAGTCGCCGCCAAGCGAGAATTGACGCTGTGCCCCAGCGGATGCGCCAGTCGCACCCGCTTGGCGAGCCAGGTTACCCTGTCTCATGATGCGCTGGCTCGCGCACAATCGTCTCTCGTGGCAGGTCTGTGCCACCCTGTGGAGACGATTCCGCGGTTATTTCACGCGGGCTTCCGTGGTGTGTTGAATGCAGGTGATGCAGCATTCATGGTACATTGTGTGTGATGTGTTGCAATGCTAGTGTGTTATTTACCATGTTACTGTAGTTATTTGTAACATCTGCGAGGCGAGCTCGCGATTGGGAAAAGAATGCTAATAAATGCGCATGTTCTGGTTACTTCGCAGTGTAGACTGCATGCACCCATTCGCTCAATAAGGAGTCGTACTCAGACTTCAAATTTCAATTTCATGCATGTATTTATGTGTCTGTTCAAGAACCCCAGGTATACCCAACATTAATACACAGTAACAATGTTGTTGATCGGGCTAGCTGAGGAAGATTCATATTAGCTCACAGGGCACTCAGGATGTGTTCCAATGCTCACCGTAGACGCCTAAATCGATAGCTAAAGGGACGGCAGCCATCTTAAGTTCCAATACAGATCTCACGTAGCCGGCAAAATAGACAGCATCGAGAAGACGGCATCGTACATAAAAACGATGCAGGATACTTTGCTGTTCAAACAAAATACATCGCAGCGAATTGCTTGAATAGCTTTGATCTCGCCGGAATGGTCGTCTTCACACAAGCAGACGCTTCTCCAGGCGCTCATTGTTAGTGACGTTCAACGTTTCTTAGATTTGAACACGAAACAAGCTAAAGAACTTAATAGTTACGTTTGTTTATCTCAACTTTCTCATCTCGAGGTGAGGTGGACATCTTGTCGTGTAGAAGCCGTTCAGACGTGTTCCATTTCACGGGCAACATACGTTCAATGCTGTCTTCTAAGCAGTCAGCGTAGACTGTCTACGATGCTGTCTAGAATTGTAACACAGCCTAAGAGACACGGAGGCGCTTGTCTTGATGTGTCCCTTCATCGTGCGCGTCTCCGAGTGTGCTGTGAGCTATTATACCCGAGTAGTTCACAACGGTGTGCCTCATAATTATATCGTGTGTGTGTGTGTGTGTGTGTGTGTAGGGGGGGGGGGGGCTCTCGTAGGTATGTGGGGTTTAACGTCCCAAAACCACTATATGATTATGAGAGACGCCGTAGTGGAGGGCTCCGGAAATTTAGACCACCTGGGGTTCTTTAACGTGCACCCAAATCTGAGCACACGGGCCTACAACATTTCCGCCTCCATAGGAAATGCAGCCGCCGCAGCTGGGATTTGAACCCGCGCCCTGTGGGTCAGCAGCCGAGTACCTTAGCCACTAGACCACCGCGGCGGGGCGGGGGGGGGGGTCTCGTAAAATTCACAGAAATTTCAGTTTCTCTTCACTGAAAATTATCAGTGCAGAAAGCTGACGGAATGGTGAAAAAGTGTCACCTTGAGGGGATGCTATAAATGTATGGCGAAACTGCGCCGTTACTACAGACCATCAGAATGGAAAATTACAGAGGGACAAAATGGCGCCTCTTAAGAGCATGGATGAAAAACTTTTACTGGCAACTACGATACTGCCTACTGCGAATGCCGATAGCGGTTTCATCTAGGGCCAACACCAACTGTCTTTCAAGTTTGTCTACATGTAGATATACGAATATAACATTCGTTACATTTTTCCACAGAAACTGCCAATGCTCTAGTGATAGGCACACCACTCTATAATTGCAGGTGTCGCGAACCAAGTGAAACGCCGACAGTCCCGCTACAACAAGTGAATCCAACCGCAGTGCACGCGCCAGCCCTGCATGCGCTCCAGCTCCGACCTAGGGACAAGCGCGCGTGAAGAAGGAAGAAAGCGAGGTTAGAGGCCAGTTGCTCGTGATATCGATAGAATCTACGTTCACTCTCTTTCCTTCTCGTTCGCTCTATCGGTTCCGCCGACACCGACGGGGACACCACTCAATTCAGGAAAAGAGGATATAAGAGCTGTGCTCTGGAATATTATGGTCCTTCGGAACGCGATATAACGCATCCGCCTCCGCGTCGGAACAGAACGACTGAGTCCCTCTGGTCCGACGTGTGCCCGTTGTACTGCCCAGAGATGTTCTCCGAGTCTGGGGCTACTAATGAAAGCCCCGGAATCTTCACGGCGGGATGTCTTTGCCACCGTATAATGCGGATGCTATAAAAGAATCGGGGTCTTTACGAACGTCATCACCACCACTAAAATTATGGTGCAGCTCGGCAGAAAACCCTTTCGGAGAAAAAATACAAACTGACCATATCTATCTATCTATCTATCTATCTATCTATCTATCTATCTATCTATCTATCTATCTATCTATCTATCTATCTATCTATCTGTCTATCTATCTATCTATCTATCTATCTATCTATCTATCTATCTATCTATCTATCTATCTGTCATCTATCTGTCATCTATCTATCTATCTATCTATCTATCTATCTATCTATCTATCTATATATATATATATATATATATATATATATATATATATATTATATATTATATATATATATAATCTGCTCTCATGGTCACTTCGTTGAATTGATAACTACCGAATTTGATTTGCATGGCATGACACGGTACTATGAGGTAAATGAATAACACGGGCTGGCATCGTGCGCAAAAAATTTTGGCTGCATCGTCTATAGAATGGAGTCCACCATCAAAAGATGAAAAATATAACTATGTTTAGCATTGAGCAAAGTTGAGAAAAATAATGCAACTGTACTGCGTCGCAAGAAAATCAACTACGAACATTACCTTAAACTGGTTAGAACACTCGCACCGGCTATCCAGAGATAGCGTCACGTGTTGCACAGTGGCGGTGCGCATTGCGCTCTTTTAAAAGGGTCAGCCTGCGTGCTCTCCAGGGGAGAGTGGCCTCGGCTGCCAGGAAGGATAGATGCTGTCACCTGAGCAGGGCTGATTGTGGCTGCCCGACAAGTATGGTCACAGTGTAGCTGCCTTGTGTCCCTGGGTTGACCCTGCTGTATGTCACGTTTAGTTAAATACGTTTTTGTTGTTTGTTTTTACGTAAAGCCTCCGTCGTCCTTGCCTTACCTACGGAAGGGACGCAGCAAGCCTGATACCCACAACCTTTATCAGTTCAATAGTTTACTATTGCCAGCAATGCTTCGCTCTTACGAGTGATACTGCCAGCTTTATTTATTGCAACAATGTTCTCTCATTGATACAATGCCTTCATACCAAATTTGGTTTCGTGTAGCTGGCAATCAGCGATTGGCGAGGGCTCGTTGGCTTAAAAACTCACTTCTCTGCAGGAAGGAATATTCCTGGACATGCGTGCTACACAACGAGTGAATTTGAATTTATGGGGAGAGAGAAGCGACAACATCGCACAGGTGATGTAAGGTCGATGCAATATAAAACTAATTTCCCCGCAATCTATACCTTTCTGTCAATTCAGTGCGGTCACTCGGATGACTCCCGGTGGTAAAGTAAACAGAGTGCTGATTGAGCCACTAAAAAAGCGCGAGAGAGGAAGCACTGCAATGAAATATTTACCTTATCTTGATCACACAAGATTTGGGTGCACGTTAAAGAACCCCAGGTGGTCAAAATTTCCGGAGGCCTCCACTACGGCGTCTCTCATAATCATATGGTGGTTTTGGGACGTTAAACCCCACATGTCAATCAATCAATATCTCAATCACACTTTCTTTGGCTCAATCAATAACTAAGATATACGCTTGATTGACTGATATGTGGGGTTTAACGTCCCAAAACCACTAAATGATTATGAGAGACGCCGTAGTGGAGGGCTCCGGAAATTTATACCACCTGGGGTTCTTTAACGTGCACTCATATCTGAGTATATGGGCCTACAACATTTCCGCCTCCAATGCAGCCGCCGCAGCCGCCGCATTGCAGCCGCCGCAGCCGGGAAAATGCAGCCGCCGCAGCCGGGATTCGAACCCGCGCCCTGCGGGTCAGCAGCCGAGTACCTTAGCCACTAGACCACCGCGGCGGGGCTAAGATATACGCTACTGATCCATTATGATGTGTTGTAGATAAGCGTTCATTGAAGTCACGCTCAGTGACAACTATTGAAAGAATACTGGTTTGAATCGCGAGAGACTTCCCGGAACTTGAAGTTTCAGGGCAGCGCTCAGAAAGTGCCATCAAGCATGTGATTTTGAAATATAGTTTGTTTACTGGTACTGAGCATCAGTGAGGGTTGGCTACCGCGAGGTGGGACTGATAATTTGCATAACTCCCCTACTCATCACAAGACCTGCTTTGTGGACTGATCGAAGAACTTATTCATCAGAATGATGACATGCTGCGATTGCTACTGGTGATATGCAAGTAGGTATGGTTAGTACGAAAGAAGTGTCGCCTTATGCTTCGATTGCGATACAAATATATAGATATTCTCAGCTAATTTTTGCCATCGCCATCGCCGTCATGTCCAGGAAATGTATAAATATCGTGAAGAAGGTGCGCCTTCATCCAGCAGCATCGCCAACGCCCGGCTCTTTCGGCTTGTGCTTCGGTTCGCTGCTGTGCATCTGCTGATGACTATAAGGCCCTTGGACAACCAAAAACCTTTTCACAGTATGTATATTTATATAAAGGGCACAAAGAAAATAAATCAGAAAAAAATTTAGGGCACCATAGGGAGATTCCAACCAGCAACTCCTCGCTCCTTACCGTGTTGCACTAGGCCCTGCCGCTCATACTCTCCATCCACACTAACGCTGAGCTATGTATATAAACCATTTGCCGCTGGCTTACTGTGAATGAACTTGAAACAAGCATTTTTGAAGAAAGCATGTGCTTTTGTTTGGAGAAGCCATTCATGCTTTCCCTAAAACATTGACGTGTACGATAGCTTGACCTATGGATGGGTGGGTTCACTGAAGCACACAGTTGGATGAAAGGGGCATTCCAAAATGTCTCTGGCAGCACTTTCACTCGGAAGCAACAGGAAAAGTTGCTCGCTCCAAGTCAAGGACTACTCGGGGAAGTTGCTGGTCCTGTCGTGCCTGTGAATTTGGCTCCCATCGAGACGCGCACCACCACTATCACCACTTTAGACGGACAAACTCAACTCGCTGCTACAGATGAATTGTGGTGGTGCTCACGCCGTTAAAACATCGCACGGTTTTGTCCGTCGCAACCGTGTAGTACATGTCACCAGGAACTTTGCGGACTGACGTCACGAACTTCTTGCTGCACAAACTTCTGTGTGGTGTGCCTGCAGGATGTGTCACTGATAGTCACTGCAGACTTCGACGTTAATGTACTTCTACGGGAAAATCACTGGCTTGTCACGTTCTTTCATGCTTAACTTGTACTTCGTCTACTGTCGGACGTCACGCAGTCAAGTATTCAGAACATCATCTGTTTAGAAACTGTGGTTACTGCATCACTGTCCATTCAAGCATAATCGACCATGTTCCCTACATTTCGCATGGCTCTTAATATTTCTAGCCTCTTACTTCTTATAATAGCCAGATGTGTTGCTATTGCATTCATTGCTTCGGCCTTGCACGGAAACTATGGCTTTTTTTAGTACGCTGTATGTAAACTTCAAGCGCAATGGTTTTAGTGTAGTTATGGGGATCGAGTTGCTGACATGAAGATCGCGGGATCGAATCCCGACCGCGGTTGGCCGTACTTTCGATTGAAGCGACAATGTGTGAGGTCCATGTACTTAGAGTTAAAGAGTCTGTTTAAGGACCCCAGGTGGTCAAAATAATAGAATGGAGCCTCCCCTAAGGTGCTCCTCATAATATAATCGGGGGTTTTGGATGTTTAAAACAACACACAATTATAACGAAAGCTTATGCTTTTTTTACAGATGACAGTTAGCTGCAACCATATAAGGCTCGGGGGTGAAATGCGTTTCAATTGCGAAAAACGTTGAAGAAGTTTGTTAAGCAGAAAAAAACTGAAAATGATTGTATCTATAGAGAAAAAGACAGAATAGCCTTCTCATTCATGTCTGTACTTAGGAGTGTGTTCCTGCAACTTAGTAATAGCGGCCATGTCTCATTATCAAGCCAAAGAGCATCAAACGTTCCCAACCTACGCAATATTCCAACAAGAATGCGAAAAGTCTAGAAGATAATTAAAGGTGTCCACAGTTGTAGCGCTGCAAATGGTTCAAGACGAAATTTCTGTCTGGAATGTTCTTTAGATGAAGACAATAAAAAATACCCGCTTTCAAGTTTCTGCTACAGCGAGCTTTCGAACGTCCACAAGGGTACAGAAACTACTGCCTAATGACGTACCTCAAGTAAAGCGATATGTTCCTTGATGCCACAATAAAGCGGTTTAAACCAATTACGACGAGCTAACTTGCTAACAATGCAAATGTGAGTTCTATTGCTCAGAGCATTGTGATCCATGAGAGGACATTACTTCATTTATTGGGCGATACTGGCATTATTTGATTTTCATTTGTAGAAATTAGGGCAACATTGTAATATAAATTCAATTACTTTGTAGGAGTTACTTTGCCATCTCTGACTACCAGTGAAGTGCAAGCGCATGTCGATATTCTGGTTGTGTTGGCGCCTTGCATTATCATTGAGCTTTCGTGCAGCGTTCCAGCGTTTGCAACTTGTGAGACACTTCAAACTCCATGAAGCCTCTTAGAAGAATGGTCTATGTATACGTACATATGAGGCCACAACAAGTTGTACTGCATACAGTGAATCTAGAAAATATTTCGCGCAGTTTGACTTTCTGCAACTAGCGTATACATATATGGGGCCAATATTTGAGGATAAAAGCAAGCAAAATAGACTTACGTGTCGCCAGAACCTTCTGGTTATAAAATAAATTAACTGTAACTGGCTTTGACATGAGTTTCAATTCTCTAGCGAGTTATAAGAGCCAGTAATATGTGTAGTTTTGCGCTTAATATCTGATATATTCTTGACTAAAACGCATCCCGAAATTGAAACACTGGAAGGCTCCATGAAAGGGGCGGAGATACGGTAGGGCCCTTAGAATAATTTTGACAACTACGATTGCTTTTATGAGCTATATTTTCACGAATACTTCAAAAACATTAACATTCATTGATATAAGGCAAAATGTTCACTTGTAGTTTTTTTTTTTGGGGGGGGGGGGGGGTTTTTAGCATGCTTCTCAAACTCAGCAGGTGTTCTTGCTTTCTGACTACATCAAAAGGAGATCACCATAGCTGCGAGTTATCCTCATGACTTTGAGTTGGACATATCATTGTGGAGGTTGAATATTGATTAAACAGATGTGCATAAGTAGAATCGCGTTT
>WOVY01006389.1:0-31417 GCA_013436015.1 Rhipicephalus annulatus | reverse complement strand
AAAAAATAGTCCGCTCTATTCCCTCACACAAGACATCTCTAATGAGGCGTATGCTGCCGTTCATCTAGGCAAATCCATGTGGTGCTAGAACTATAGTATCTGGAATTAAAACAGGCCAAAGCGATAGTGCAGTGAAAGTCGCACAGTGTTGTGAGAACACCAGTAACGCCAGTGCCTTCATAAAATGTCCCGATCTGTTTGCTTCTTCTGGATGGCCTCGGGGCAGACAAAACTTTGTCCCCGGATTCACTCCCCTCCTGTTCACGAACAACGCCTCAGTGATCACATGAAGCCAGAGACAGGCGAAGCTGATTCGATCCTACCGAGTTTTGTGTCATACGTAATCTGCGATGCGTAACCCTGCATAGTGGTAGCACGTGTTTGTTTTCCAAGGCACCCCGGAGGCGCCCGACAACGTACATGCATGAATGGTCTTAACGAGCTGCAACAACTTGTGAAAGCTGTCACTTGTTCGATTTTTTCGGGTGTCTTGTTCTCATTTCATGCACCCATGAGTCTGTTTATCTTGGCTAGGCATAAACTTCTAGCGAACCGCCAATATATATGTTTTTTCAGTGGATGCCTGAAGACAGAATGGCTCTTCATCTTTCTTATGCTCCACCGCTTTGTGAAAGGTGCATCTGCAAAGAGCTTTTCCGTTGAAAAGCGTACTAAGGTTCCGCCGTCGGGGCTGATTATCACTAAATCTCCTGCCATGAAACGTGGTGAATAGAGAAACAATACTAAAAAATTAACGAAAGACGGCTCTACAGTGGTGAAACCTTAGGAAGTGCTTAGCACCATCACGTTCGTAGATTTCCCGTTCGTAAGTTCCCGTTCGTAGAGTTCCCAGTGTTGCTTTACCAAAACCATCGATGACGTTAATGTTTCAAGGTAAGCATGTTGAACAGGGGCCTCAAACGCGCGGGCTGGTCTACCGGCCGCATGTGTCCCGCAAACCTTTTGGTGGCGGCCTTCCACGAACCGATGCCACGTCGCCAGGCTTCTGTGCTCATTTTCATATTCTGAAATACAATGATCGCAATAAAGGCAGAACATGCGCTTCTGTGAGAACAGCGCATGCCCTGTTTTCATCTCGATCTTTCTATTCGTTCTAGCACTGCCGCCTTTTCCCATCAATATTGTTACGTACAATCCAAATGGTGTACGAATAACTGTTTATTGGGGCGAACTTGTGCCCGAAAAGCAAAGAAAAATGTAGCGGCGTCTCTAACAGGTGATCAGCAAAAAGGGATCAATCTCCGAGAAAAACCCTCGAGTGGTGCACCACTTCTTTTTCATCAAAATCCCGTGCTGAGGAGGCGCGCGCCGTCACGGCCTTTTCTTGTTTGATCATCAAGCCGCTGATCTCTTGAGGGGCGCACGAACTAGCACGCGTAGTTTGAATACTGCGTTTGCCTTGCCTCATTATCCCTCCTCCGAAAACGCATCGTCCCGATGCGTAAAAGCAGTGTTGCTGAGATGGTGTGAATGCGTGATTTCCATTGGAGAAATAGGTATTCCTCATAATCGGGTGTGTATAGTTCGATGTTCATTGCCTGTCATAGTATGGCTTCATTCTGACTACATGCACGATTTCTGTACTCCTTCGGCATCTTGATGAGCCCACTTGTCCTTCCGGTGACACCTCGTAGTTCAAGGAGCTGACGCGACGAAGGACTCGGTAAGGGCCGAAATAGCGGCGCATGAGCTTTTCGGAAAGGCCAGGCGTCCGCACAGGAGTCCAAATTTAAACTAGGTCGCCTGGTGCGTAGTCGACTCCTCTCCGACGAAGGTTGTAATGGTTTGCATCCACGTGTTGTTGTTGTTTTGTGTGATGTCGCGCCAACTGCCGTGCTTCTTCGGCTCGCTGAATGAATTTGCTGATGTCAGGCTTGTGCTCTGTGTTGTCGCCTACAGGCAGCATTGCATCTAATGGTGTGGTAACTACTCGACCATAGACTAGCTGGAATGGCGTCACTTTAGTAGTCTCCTGCACAGCAGTATTGTAAGCGAAAGTGGCGTACGGCCGTATCTTGTCCCACGCACGGTGCTCCAAGTCAACGTAAATGGACAACATATCGGTTAGAGTTCTGTTGAGTCGCTCGGTTAGCTCAATCGTTTGGGGGTGGTAAGCCGTTGTTTTCCTATGACTTGTGTGGGTAAGTTTCATATTGGACTGCGTCAGATTGGCTTTGAATGCAGTTCCTCGATCCGTGATAACCACCTTTGGGGCACCATGCCGTAGTACAATGTTAGTGACGAAAAATTTAGCTACTTCTATAGCCATGCCCCTGGTGAGAGAGGCTGTCTCGGCATACCGGGTTAAGTAGTCTGTCGCCACTACTATCCATCGGTTGCCCATTGATGACGTAGGAAATGGATCAAGTAGATCCATTCCCACTTGTTCAAACGGAGATTCAGGTGGTTCGATTGGTTGGAGAAATTCTGCAGGTTTCAATGGAGGCGTTTTGCGTGTCTGACAATCTCTACATGTCCTTACATAATGCTGTACAGCATCTAGTAACTTTGGCCAGTAGTACTTGGTGCGGATGCGAGCCATTGTTCTACTCACTCCGAGGTGTCCTGCTGCTGGGTCATCGTGGCAGGCTTCCAGGATTTCGGGTCGCAAGGCTGAAGGAACGACGAGTAGAAATTTCTTCTCTTGTATAAAACGTTGTTTCTCATCACGTACGAGGACAGTCCCCGGACGAAAACTCGAGGAACACCCACGAGTTGCCGTTCCAGATGCTTGATCAGTTTAAGCAACTCCGCGTCAGATCGCTGATATTCAGTCATGTCTGCGGTGCTGACGGCCCCAAGAAACGGAAAGTCGTCTCCATCTTCCCCAGGTGCAGATTCCATTGGTGCGCGTGACAGGCAATCAGCATCGCTGTGCTTGCGACCCGACTTGTATACGACTGTTATGTCGTATTCTTGCAACCTGAGGCTCCATCTAGCAAGTCGCCCAGAAGGGTTCTTTAGGCCTGCGAGCCAGCACAACGAGTGATGGTCGCTCACTGCTCGAGATGGTCTACCATATAAGTACGGTCGGAATTTCTGTATGGCCCATATTACCACCAGACATTCTTTTTCCGTCGCCAAATCATTTATTTCAGCTCTCGAAAGAGTGCGACTAGAATATGCGACCACTCTTTCCTCTCCGTTTTGCAGCTGCACAAGGACGGCGCCTAGTCCCAAATTGCTTGCGTCCGTGTGAATCTCTGTTTCGGCTTCTTCGTGGAAATGTGCCAGGACGGGGTGGTGTAAGAGTCGCTGTCGCAGCTCATTGAACGCCTCTTCTTGCTAGCTTGTCCAGGTGAAAGGCATGTCTTCTTTCGTCAGTCGGGTTAGTGGCTCCGTAATCTTCGAAAAATCTTTAACGAATCTTCTGTAATAGGCACAAAGTCCTAAGAATCGTCTCACAGCCCTTTTATCTGTCGGTCTAGGAAACTTTTCTACAGCTGCTGTCTTTTCGGGGTCAGGTCGAATGCCTTCAGAGCTAACCACATGACCGAGGAAAAGCAGTTCATGAAAACCAAAATGGCACTTTTGGGGTTTTATCGTCAGCCCTGCTGAACTAATCGCTTCGAGCACAATCCGTAGTCGTTCCACATGCTGATCGAAGGTGGCCGAAAAGATCACGACGTCATCGAGATAAACAAGGCAGGACTGCCATTTTAACCCGGACAGCACAGTATCCATCATCCGCTGAAATGTGGCGGGTGTGGAACACAGGCCAAATGGGAGTACCTTGAACTCGTATAACCCATCTGGGATCACGAAAGCAGTTTTCTCGCGATCTCGTTCGTCCACCTATATCTGCCAGTATCCGCTCTTGAAGTCTAGAGAGGAGAAGAATTTCGCGTCTCGTAGTCTGTCAACGGTGTCATCGATCCTTGGAAGGGGATAGACATCCCGCTTTGTGACGACGTTCAATTTTCGGTAGTCAACGCAGAAGCGCAAGGTCTGGTCCTTTTTCTTTACCAGTACTACAGTTGAGGCCCATGGGCTGGCCGACGGTTGAATTACGTCGTCCCTGAGCATTTCTTCAACTTCGCCTCTGATGACTTCTCTCTCTTTTGGTGACACTCGGTACGTGTGCTGGCAAATAGGTCTAACAGATTAATCGATTATCATGCGGTGTTTGATGATAGATGTTCTTTGCACTTTCGATGACGTGGAAAAACATGAGGCGTACTCCCGTATAAGGCTCTCAATTTTTTGTTTCTGGTTCGGTGATAGGGCTGCTTCGATGTGAATAGATGCGAGTATGGAATCTATACCGTCAGGGTGCAGTGGTGCAGTCTCGGAAGAATTCAAATCCGTAATCGGAACGCAATCGTGCAAGTGACCAACAACAGTTCCCTTCGCAAGGTGCTGCACCTCATTTCGGAAATTTGTCAGGAAGACACTCGTACACCCATCGCGCAGTCGTACAATACCTCTTACTGCACAGATCCCTTTCTCGAGTAATAAATAGCCCAGTATTGCTTTCTGCCATTCCTTCATAGTCGTTGTACACATTGCTTTTCACAGTGACAACGATGATGGATCTTGCAGGTACTGTTACATCATCACCTGCAATCTGGAGCGCATCGAGTCGTTTTTCACTCTCGAATGTCGCGATGGCGTGTTTCGTCGAGAACGAGACGCACGTTTCCTGCAAGTTTATCACTGCGTCATTGGCCTGCAAAACGTCCATTCCGATAATTACATCTCTTGAACACTCCGACAGGACAATGAAGCTGGCGACGTAGGTGAAGCCGCGTATCCCGACTCTAGAGGTACACATGCCTGCCGGATTGATAAGGTGTCCCCCGGCGGTTCGCACTTGTGGTCCTATCCAAGGGGTTAGCACTTTTTTCAGCATTCTGGCAAGTCCCCTGCTCATGACGGAATAGTTTGCTCCTGTGTCTACTAAACTATTCGTTTCGTAGCCGTCTATAATTACCGACAAATCCGAAGCGACGTTATCATTTCCGCAAGTAGTCTCGTGTCCATCATCACATTTTGAAATCGGCACTGGAGGTTGTTTTTTTTTTGCGTCGGCAGCGGCCTTACCTCCCCAGGTCACCGATTCTAGTTTTCCCGAAGTGGGCTTTGGGGAAGTCGCCTCGGAGAGTTTGAAGATGGGCGCGGACTTGGTGACCGATACCTCAGGGGCGCTGTCGACCGAGACTGATGCTGCTGCGAGGAGTGAGCCTCTTGACGCGTTGACAAGTACTCCTCGATTTCAAAAGGTCGCTCCCCATTCCGTGGACAGGCAGCGTTTACGGGAAAACCCCGAAATCCAGCTCGGCGATATTCACACATGCGGTAAAGATGGCCAGCTTCGCCGCAGTGACAACAAAGCGGAATTCGATCAGGAGTGCGCCATATATCAGCTTTTCGGATCCTAGTCTCGGCTGGGGACGGCGTAAATCGAGGTTTCGGCAGATGCGTGCTTGCTGCGGCGAAAGGAGGTCCAGGGGCGACGACATGAGGTACAGGGGTGTTTCTCAGTACCTCAGCGTACGAGACTGCGGGCTGCATCGGAACCGACGCTTGAACAGGCTGGGCTTGTGGCTGCTGCTCACGGACTGCCTGTCTCACCTCCTCCCGAACAACTTCCGCTAATGACGAGACCGTTGAGGGGTTGCCGTTTAGCTTCTGGAGCTCTTCTCGAACCACCGATCGAATGAGCTCTCGTAATACGTCGATGCCATTCCCAAAGACTGCTGACACAGCGTCTACGGATGCGACGTTAACATCTCGATTGTAGTGCCTCGCTCACTGTTGCAGAGTCTTTTCAACCGCTGCCGCCTCGGTGCGAAATTCAGTGACGTTCCGCGGGGGACATCGGAGCAAACCAGCAAAAATCTCCTGCTTCACTCCATGCATCAGGTGTCGAAGTTTCTTGTCCTCGCTCATATTATGATCAGACCGGTGGAATAACCGGCACATGTCTTCCACATGCATTGCGACGTTTTCATTGTTGCGCTGGTTTCTTGCTTGCAAGGCAGCTTCAGCTCTTTCCTTGCGGTCTGTACTCGGGTATGTGGCCAGTAGCTCCCGTCGGAAATCATCCCAGGATCGAATCGCACCTTCATGGTTTTCAAACCACGTTCGTGCGCTATCCTGCAATGCGAAATAAACTTGGAGGAGCTTCCGTTCTTCGGTCCATCCGTTGCAGTTGGCGACGCGCTCAAAACCCTCCAGCCAATCCTCGGCGTCTTCATGAGGATCGCCATGAAAAGGGTCCGGCGTCCGTGGCTCATCGACAACGACGTGCGTGGCAGCGAATGGAGACGAAACGGCGTGTGCGGCAGCGGTTGGAGACGACATTTCGGTACTCTCACCGGAGACAGCTGGAGACACTCTGGGCTCTAGTGGCAGGGGAAATTCCGGCGGCTCACCACGTAGACGACGGCTGGAGCGCTGATGAACTGGCGTGAGCTCAGTTGGTTCGACTGCTCGTGGTTCCGGGCTGCTTCCTCGAAGTCCAACTGGGTTTGGGATCATTACCCCGCACCTCCACCAGAATTGTTACGTACAATCCAAATGGTGTACGAATAACTGTTTAATGGGGCGAACTTGTGCCCGAAAAGCAAAGAAAATGTAGCGGCGTCTCTAACAGGCGATCAGCAAAAAGGGATCAATCTCCGAGAAAAACCCTCGAGCGGTGCACCACTTCTTTTTCATCAAAATCTCGTGCTGAGGAGGCGCGCGCCGTCACGGCCTTTTCTTGTTTGATCATCAAGCCGCTGATCTCTTCGGGGGCGCACGAACTAGCGCGCGTAGTTTGAATACTGCGTTTGCCTTGCGTCATTATGAACCCAAAGCAACTAGCCCGCCTATCTGTGATTCTGCAACAACTGTTTTCCTGGCTGAAGGAGACGTGTACGGTCGAGGAAGAACAGCTGAGATCTACCACAAGGATCGCCTCCACATAAAAAAAAAATTTGATGCCATATAGCGTAATTGTTATGTAACTCCGCGGATAATTGTTTAAATGAAATCATTGCAGTCAGTGTTTTCGCATGCGCTAAAAAGTTGTCAGCAACTTGAAGGGCAGTAACAACGCTAATAAATCAACACCGTGAATATCTAAAATATCGTTAAGTAACGTGTTTTGAATGACAGAGACCTCAGCTACTTTGTATGTATTCCCGTTAAAAATACAAGGTGTGCAAACAAGGACACAAGAAGCAATGAACCGCCCTGCCACGGTGGTCTAGTGGTTAAGGTACTCGGCTGCTGACCCGCAGGTCGCGGGTTTGAATCCTGGCTGCAGCGGCTGTGTTTCCGATGGAGGCGGAAATGATGTAGGCCCGTGTGCACGTTAAAGAACCCCAGGTAGTCGAAATTTTCGGAGCCCTCCACTACGGCGTCTCTCATAATCCTATGGTGGTTTTGGGACGTTAAACCCCACATATCATTCAAAATTCTCGAA
Source organism: Rhipicephalus annulatus (assembly GCA_013436015.1). Lineage (NCBI taxonomy): Eukaryota > Metazoa > Arthropoda > Arachnida > Ixodida > Ixodidae > Rhipicephalus > Rhipicephalus annulatus. The sequence goes on along the minus strand of WOVY01006389.1, from coordinate 23,982 downwards.
AAACGCAATGCATTTGGAACTCAATGACATTTAGTGCGCAATTTCTGTTTCTGTGAACGTCACAGGTTGATCATAATCACAGCACTAATAGTTCCTTATGTGAATAATTGTCCCCTGCATTTTAGTTTGTATAGTAATTTCCAAAGTAAAAGGAGAGATTATGAGCTTGAATCATGCAGCGCATCCCTGTATGTCCGCTCGTACTTACGGATTTTAAATTTTTGTGTATGGTAATCTATTCGCGAGAAAGTATAGTTTTCTTTAATTTAAGCCATTCACTGGTTAGCTAAAAGTTGTTGCAAGGCTCCTTGAAGTTCAAGATACTGAAAAATAAGGGTAGTAAAGAAATCAAGTTTGATTTCTTTGACTTGCAGAGGTTTACCTAAACACGTTTAAGGTGTCAATCTAAGCCGAGAAATGCTTTGGAGCGGTTTTCTTGTTTGTATCACAGCCTAAACGGTAGGAAATAGCCTAGTACCATACCGACATTTTTTTTATTACTTATTTACAAAAAAAGTGTAGTTCTATAAAGTGATACCAGCAGCTTGCAATTTTTCAAGTGACCATTTGTCTATTTACACCATTCCCTCATCAGCACTCTGTTTTGAAGCAAGTGAGAACACAAAACAACCCACAACAACAAAAAAACAGACTATAGAAAAAGAGAATGTCAGTATCCGCATAAGCAGACAAACGTATGAGGCCGGAAAAGTGTGTGAACTTTCAGCCTACTGGAGCCTGGCCCTCTTTTTGATCAACATTCACATAAATCTTCATATTCTGCGAGTGCGCCTGCACTTTGAGGCTTCTTCGAAGCGAGCTTCCTCGATGCAGCCCTATGCGAGTGGAAGTGTCAGCACAACGCCCTCGGGCTATATGCACACGGAAGTTTGGAAAAAAATCTTGTCTTGCTGCCTACCCACCTGACTGTAGCGCCTCGCCTTTAGAGTGTTTCTTTCTTGATTTATTGATGTTTGTGAAAAGTATTCGTGTTTATATTTGCACATGCTACTGTTTACCCCTTGATGTGGATAAGAGCAGAAACGTAAAGTACTGAGAATGTGTGAAGCTCCCATGCTTTTAATTGACATTAGTGATTTAACGCAAGCAGTTTAGTCATCAAAATAACTTACACAACAGGGCTCAACAGGGCTTCGATTCCTACGCACAAGTCCTGTACAATAAGTACTGGCCAACTCAAAGGCGAAAATTTAGTGCTAAGTGATGCACGTATACTTCATTGACTGAGTGTACCGTTGTTTCATATGTCGCCTTAATTTTTCTTCGATCACTTATAGTTGTTAGCACGTATAGGATAAAAAGAGGGAGTGTGTGCCGCACGGTAATATTAGAGACTCTTTAATACTCAGGGTAATGCGAGGCTCGGTACATGCGTAGTTTGTATGCTGCGGTGTGGGCGTTGTTAATTATCCAACTTGGTGTAAATATATATATATATATATATATATATATATATATATATATATATATATATATATATATATTGTGAAGAAGAAAACGCATCGTTGGCAAGCAACATCGCCACCGCTTGGGTACTGGGTGCTGGGCTTCGCTCGCTCGGCTCGTGCTGATCATCGCCGACATCTGCTTGACCGTTGCTCTTGCCCGATCATGTTTCATCGTAGGACCATCGTCGCAACAGTCGCCAATAAACCCTTTTCCAATTGGTGGAGGGTGCTGACATTCCCAGTCGCCTGAACCTGGGTGCTGCCATTCGCCGTCGCCTAAACCTGAGGTTGCGCAACCGAACGCTACCTCCCATCATGGCTACCAACAACGCGCAACCTGGCTCTTCCACTCCATCCCCCAGCAACCCCGGCGTTCTTCGTTTGCGAGAGCCCAAAGTCTTTAGCGGAGCTGATGAGACCGACGTGGAAGACTGGTTCGCTAACTACGAACCGGTGAGCGCAAACAACAAGTGGGATGACGCGGACAAACTGACTAACGTCATCTTTTATCTCACTGACGTGGCCGAAATGTGGTATAACAACCACAAAACGACATTACGACGTGGTCCATCTTCAAAACGTAGTTTGCTGACGTTTTCGGCCGACCCGCTGTCCGCAAGTCCAGAGCCGAACAACGCTTGCGGACTCGCGCACAGAAGCCATCTGAATCGTTCACCAGTTACATAGAAGACATTATTGGTCTTTGCAACCGCGTGAACAACGCCATGCCCGACTCGGAGAAGATTCAACACATCCTCAAAGAGATAAATGATGGCGCATTTCAGATGCTCCTAGCGCACAATCCTGCCACCGTTGCGGAACTTGTGACATTATGTCAAAGCTTCGACGAGTTGAGGAAGCAGCGCGCCCTGACTCGGCCATTTTCCTCACACGCTGACTCACTATCTAGTCTTACTTCTGTTCCTGATTACTCAACAACCCTGGAAGAGATCAAAGACTTTGTGCGTGAAGAAATAGCTTGGCAGCTGTCGTTGATTTCCTTCACGCAGCAGCCGCCGTCCTCTCGTCTGCCCTCACCACTCCGCGACGTTATTGCCGAAGAGGTAGCTCAGGCTGTTCCCGTCGCTGCCCACCAGCAGCCTGTGGCCATGCCTGTTCCCCATGCGCCAGCTATGCAGCCCGTGGCCGCGCCTCTTACTTATGCCCAGGTGGTACGCAGCAGACCCCGCCAGCAGCTTTTGCCACCCATGCCTGCAGTTGCTCCCCACTCTACACCTCTTTCGACACCTTGGGCCGCACCGCGAGTCAGCAATTCCTGGCGCACTGCTGACAATCGACCGATCTGCTACGCCTGCGGTACTCCAGGACACGTGGCACGATATTGTCGTCGTCACTTCCAATCGCAACACACTACTTGGCCGTTACCGTATGACCCGCAGCCCACGCACCTACCTGCTCCATATCCTTCACCGCAGTATGGCTACACTAATCTTCCCGAGTCTCAGTCACCCCAGCCCCCAGCTCCGACTCACTCTCCCCGCTCGCCGTCTCCTCGCAGGCGATCTCTGTCACCAATGCGTCCCCGACCCACTTCCTCCAACCGGGAAAACTGAACGCCGCAGTTCCAGAGGCAAGAACTGCGCCGTCATCGAAATGCCCAAGTCCTCGCGCTTCACCTGCTAACGTCGTCGCCTTTTCTGTCGATGGTGTTTCTACCTTTGTCCTCATCAACACAGGTGCTGCCGTTTCTGTTATAGCCGCCCAGCTCTGCCGCTCCCTACTCAAAAAGACCATGCCGCTCTCTGGACTATCGCTTCGTACGGCTAGCGCACAACCAGTTCGACCTCTCGGCACTGTACAGCCCGCATTTCCATCCTAGGCTTTATGTACATTGTCGATTTCATCGTCCTTTCGGTGTGCTCGCATTACGTTATCCTCGGGTGGGACTTCCTGTCACATCATCATGCCGTCATCGACTGCGCACGCGCTGAAGTTCAATTTTCACACCTATCTGACGAACCTTTGCACGAAACTCTTGAGCGGTCCCCAAAACTCGTCGTACGTGAAGACACTGAAATTCCGCCAGCCTCTCTTGCCATTGTCCCTGTTTGCTGCGATGACCATAACGACGCTACAGTAATGTTTACACCCTCCGACATTTTCATGAGCCGCAACGCCGTTTCCTTGCCTTTCGCTACACTCGACGTCACTGCGGGCCGAAGCAATATTTTCGTCCACAACCCCCTTTCTGCACCGCTTACGCTACTTGCCGGCGAATGTCTCGGTCGAGTGGAGTACCTCGATTCCTCTTTATTCCTTAACATGCCAGACGAATCGTGCAGTAGCGCCTCGATCGAACTTCATGCCCTTTCCCCACTGGAATGCTCATCGAGTGACACCTTCTCGACTTCCATCACCGACACCTTAAGTGCCCATGAACGCGCCGAGCTTCTTAATCTCCTCCAGCACTTCGCGAATTCATTCGAGGTTTCTCAGCCGCAATTGGGTCGGACTTCCGCAGTGCACCACTACATTGACACCGGTTCACACCAGCCATTGCGTCAAAGACCGTACCGTGTCTCTGCTGCAGAACGTCACGTCATCAACGACCAGGTCGAAGAGATGCTACGCCGTCGCGTTATTCAACCATCGCACAGTCCTTGGGCATCTCCTGTCGTTCTAGTTCGAAAGAAGGATGGATCGACTCGATTTTGCGTCGACTACCGGCGAATAAACAAGGTGACACGGAAAGACGTCTATCCATCACCGCGCATCGACGACGCCCTTGACAGCCTCCAAGGAGCTGAATTCTTCTCCTCCTTAGACTTACGATCTGGATACTGGCAGGGTCCTATGGCAGAAGCTGATCACCAGAAAACTGCGTTCATTGCACCAGATGGCCTGTACGAATTTAACGTAATGCCATTTGGGCTTTGTAATGCTCCTGCCACGTTTGAACGACTCATGGACAACACACTACGTGGACTGAAGTGGTCTGTGTGTATATGCTACCTCGACGACATTGTCGTTTTCTCTCCCGATTTTCCTACACATCTGCTTCGGCTCCAACTGGTTCTGACGTGTTTAACCAACGCTGGGCTCCAACTGAACCTTAAAGAGTGCCGCTTCGCCGCGCGAGAGCTGTTCATCTTAAGGCACATCGTGTCCAAGCATGGTGTTCGACCCGACCCTGCAAAACTGCGAGCAGTCGCTGAGTTCCCGAAACCTACTACACTGAAAGAATTACGCAGTTTTGTAGGACTATGCTCGTAGTTCCGGCGCTTCGTGCAAAATTTTGCGTCGATCATGTCACCACTGACCAACTTACTACGAGGTGATGCAGAGCTTTCATCCTGGTCTTCTGACTGCGACGTCGCGTTTGCCACGCTCCGTAGTCTGCTAACATCTCCTCCAATTCTTCGGCATTTCGACCCAACAGCTGCAACGGAAGTTCACACAGACGCTAGTGGGGTTGGTCTAGGCGCCGTCCTCGCCCAACGCAAGCCGGGCTACTCCGAATACGTCGTCGCTTATGCGAGTCGCACAGTTACTAAAGCTGGGGCCAATTACAGCGTCACTGAAAAAGAGTGCTTGGCACTAGTGTGGGCGCTTCGCAAGTTCCGCCCTTATTTGTACGGTCGCCCATTCGACCTGGTAACGGACCACCATGAACTTTGTTGGCTCGCCACATTGAAAGATCCTTCTGGCCGCCTAGCTCGGTGGGCACTGCAAATCCAGGAGTACGACATTCGTGTCATCTATCGCAGCGGACGCAAGCATTCTGACGCCGACGCCCTGTCGCGTTCGCGTTTACCTCCCGACTCGGCCTGCGGAACCACTGGTACCAACTCCGTCGCATCTCTCGACCTCGACTCCTTTACCAGTGAACGACACAAGGACCCGTGGATCACTTCCCTTTTTGAATGTCTCTCTGGATCGTCAACCACTGCGGTAGCACGATCTCTCCGACGTCAAGCTGCTCATTTCGCCATTCGTGATCGGCTGCTACACCGACGCAACTACGCCCCCGAAGGTCGTAAGTGGCTCTTGGTTGTCCCGCGCAGCTTGCGATCACAAATCTGCGCCTCTTTCACGACGATCCCCAATGTGGTCATGCCGGAGTTTTCAAAGCTTACGAACGCATTCGCCATCGCTTCTACTGGCGCGGAATGTATAAATTCGTTCAAAAATTCGTTATGGGCTGCCCTGACTGTCAACGCCGCAAACCACCGCCTTTCCACTCGTCCGGTGCGCTTCAACCGCTTCCGTGCCCTGCCAAAAATTCGATCGGATCGGAATTGATCTCTATGGCCCCCTACCGACAACATTAGATGAAAATCGGTGGATCATAGTCGCTGTGGACCATTTAACACGCTACGCTGAGACCGCCACCCTTCCAAGTGCCACTGCGCGGGACGTAGCATCCTTCATCCTTCATCGCTTCATACTACGACATGGTGCACCTCGAGAACTACTAAGTGACCGAGGTCGAGCCTTCCTATCAGAAGTCGTCACGTCTCTGCTTTCTGAATGCCATGTTGTTCTTAGCAAGACCACGGCATACCACCCGCAGACTGACGGGCTCACGGAGAGATTTAACCGCACACTCGGCGATATGCTCGCCATGTATGTGACATCCGATCATACTAACTGGGATCGCATTCTTCCATTCATCACGTTCGCATATAGCACCGCGGCACAGTCTACCACTGGATTTTCACCTTTCTTTCTTCTTTATCGACGCGAACCATCCCATACCATCGACACTCTCCTTCCATACCATCCTGACGCATCCGAATGCCCATCTGTGTCCGAAGCTGCCCAAAATGCGGAAGAGTGCCGTGAACTCGCACGCACCTTTACGTCACAAGAACAACAGCGCCAGAAAAAAAACAACGCCGACTCTTCACGAAGCCCCAGCTATTCCCCGGGATCACTTGTATGGCTGGCTGTTCCTTACCAAACCCCCGGCATTTACTCAAAACTCGTTCCAAAGTACGAGGGCCCATACCGCGTTTTGGAGCAAACCTCGCCGGTGAATTTTCTCATCGAGCCACTTTCCCCATCTGACGCCATGCGCCGGCGTGGACGTGACATCGTCCACGTCGCCCGCCTTAAGCCATATCATAGCCCTCTGGCTCCAGACTCTTAGGTCGCCAGGATGGCTCTTTTATGGCGGGGGCAAATTGTGAAGAAGAAAACGCATCGTTGGCAAGCAACATCGCCACCGCTTGGGTACTGGGTGCTGGGCTTCGCTCGCTCGGCTCGTGCTGATCATCGCCGGCATCTGCTTGACCGTTGCTCTTGCCCGATTGTGTTTCGTCGTAGGACCACCGTCGCAACAGTCGCCAATACACCCTTTCTCAATATATATATATATATATATAATATATATATATATATATATATATATTCAAAAGGTTTGACTCCTGCTCACGGCAGGTTATTTTCACCCACTTTTCTTTCTTCTTATTTACAATACATCGGTTCTAATAACTTCCCCTACACATTCCTTGGCATTATTGTCTGTTAGATCTCATTATTATTGTGTCAAAACACAGAAAAACGAGCCCTTAGGTATACACTTCTTTCCCTTGTTCATTAACGAGGGTCTCGTATTGGCACACTTGGTGTCGTTAGGTTGTATACGAGGGACTATTGGTCAGCTGCCCGCTCGTAATAAGTTCACGTGCTACGTGACGTCACACAGGCTCGTAAAAGGGTGTTCCACACTAGCCGCTTGGCTACAGATGGCGCTGACTGACACTCCCACGTTTAAATTCACATATAAACCCCAAAAAGTGGGTGGGGAGATGGCCGCCGTGATAACTCAGTGGTTAGAGCATCGAACGCATTATTCGAAGGTCGTAGGTTCAATTCCTGCTCACGGCAGGTTATTTTTCACCCACTTTTCTTTCTTCTTATTTACATTGCATTGGTTCTAATAACTTCCCCTACACATTCCTTGGCATTATTGTCTGTTAGATCATATATATATATAATATATATATATATATATATATATATATATATATATATATATATATATATATATATATATATATATATATATATATATATATAGTGCTGTGACAATATATAGAGGTCCAGGTTCGCGCATACGAGCCGGATACGTCGAAAAACGTGGCGGTGCAGGCGGCCGTCTGGGACAGAAGCACGAAATATGCCCTGGGAGACCCACATGTGTAGCAAACGGGGACTTGTCGGCTTACATTAGCAGGAGCAGAGGTGGCAGAAGTACGCGGAGACGGGTCGTGCTCAGCAGGAACATTTTGTGATGACACATAGTAATCTTCTGATAGAGGCATAGTTGACGACGGTCGGAGGTCGCAGCGGCGCGTCGAGATGATGACATCCGGTGGTGGCCACGACCCGTCGGGGAAAACGGAAGCCGTGGGGGTAAAATCTGCAGTTTCTGTGCGTGGTCGGTTTTCGACATGGCACTCTCGCATCCAGTAGGGAGGTGGTTCGGGGCACGCGGCGAACGAGCATTGGTGGTGAACATCACCTGCTTGAAGTCGTACGAGCTCTTCTCGAACTACCCGACGTACGAGGAAGGGAATGTCTTCGCAGGTGGCGACGTCCATACTTGCGACAGTGGGAACATTGTCCAAGAGCCCGAACTTGGGCAAAATTCTCCGGGTCTTCCACGCCTCGAATGCGCGACACTGCTGCCTGAAAATCGAAGGAGTGTTCAAGTTTTTCTTTTGTTATCAAAAAATTGTACACGTCCTCGGCGATGCCTTTTAACAAATTACCGACTTTGTCTTCGTCAGACATATTTGCGTTGACAATCCCGCAAAGCTTCAATACTTCTTCAATGTAGGTTGTGCACGTCTCGCCGGGCAACTGAGCCCTACGTGACAGCGTTTGCTCAGCTTTCTTTTTCATGGAACTCGTGTCCCCCAAAGCAGGCCTTCAGTTCCTTAACAAATATATCCCAAGTGGGGAGGACATGTTCATGGTTCTCAAACCAAAGCAAGGCTTTCCCGGCAAGGAAGAATACTACGTTCACGAGCTTTGCCGGTGCGCCCCATTCGTAGTAGCGGCTCACTCTGTCGAAGTGTTTTAGCCAAGCGTCCACGTCTTCGTCAGTTTTACCTGAGAATATTCGTAGCTCAGGTGCCCAGTAGTCTGGTTGGCAAGGTCAACGGCCACCTTGTACCTTGTCGGTGGCACTGGTGGATGCAGCAGCATAGTACGTCAGTGGGATTGCTGTGTCGTCGTTCATGCTGATGTTGTCGTTCGGGGGTAGGCCAGCTAAGCGTCTGCTTCTTCGAAGAAGTTCTGCTGTGGGGTTCAGGATGGCAAGTTACCCAGCACCGCTTCACCAAGAGCTGTCACTTACGCTGTTGCGAAAGTGACAGCTCAGAACCGGCGTTCGCGCAAGACGCTAATTGTGCACATTGCCCGATTGAAGCGCCCTACAACAACCGATCGCTTCTACTCCCTCGGTGAGCTTCGTCTGGCCCGGAGGGAAATGTAACGCGGACTGAAAGAGTGAGAACAAGAAGGAATCGGACGCTCCCGAAGTGATGGGTGAATTCGCAGTGACGGTAGAGCGCTGACATTTTTCAGTGTAAATAAACCCATCACATTCCATAACAATTACTATATATAATATATATAATATATATATATATATATATAAAGAAAAAAGTGTTATACCTAAGGGCTCGTGTGTTCTGTGCTTTTTACGGCAATCAATAATGAGATATAACAGAGAATATAATTATTATATATTATTTACTTTGTAATATATATATACTATATATATATATATATATATATATTATATACTATTAATATATATATATATTATATATATATATATATATATATATACTATATATATGACGTGCTGTATAAAGTTTAGAACAGTTCTTTACTGTATCGACGCGAGCAGCGTTTACGTTGACTTTGAAGAAGTCACAAGTTAGCTGAAACATTCAACGCTCTTTAATTACTGAGGCGAACTAAAACTGATGAAGTCTTCGAAGTTTGTATATAGAAGTAGCAATATCGGTAAAAGGTGGAGGCTTAAACGTTCAAAGAAAACGTCGAATTCGGAAATCCTCAGTAGCCACCGCTTCCTCAATTACGTTTGTCTTAGTCGGTACCGCGCCCCGCCGCGGTGATCTAGTGGCTAAGGCACTCGGCTGCTGACCCGCAGGGCGCGGGTTCGGATCCCGGCTGCGGCGGCTGCATTTCCGATGGAGGCGGAAATGTTGTAGGCCCGTGTGCTCAGATTTGGGTGCACGTTAAAGAACCCCAGGTGGTCTAAATTTCCGGAGCCCTCCACTACGGCGGTCTCTCATAATCATATAGTGGTTTTGGGACGTTAAAACCCCACATATCAATCAATCATTAGTCGGTACCGCAGTTGCCTTCCTCAGCAGTATTATTACGTTGACCCTGGCCCACTCTCTCGCGACCTCAATGATGGTGAAATGGAGCATGATATTAAACTCCATTGAATTTTAACGAACACACCTTACTAACAGCCACGTTTTCAAACCTGGGTACTACATTAATCTTTATTATGCAAACAATTACGATATTTAGAAAATTTAGGTGTGCTAGTTGAGGGACAAACTCACCATTCAAGCGTGTATGAAGTCACACGGTTCCCTAAGCATTTGCGTAAGACTAGAAGGTGAAAGTCATTTTCCGATTGTCTTTGTTCTTAGTAGGTTGCATGAACTTCCAATACCTCTGGTGACCGGATGCATTGGAAGCGTGTTGCACCTTTTCTGGTTTTACAGCATCTCCGGAATCGGCCCATATCTTACGAGGCGATGATGTCACACGATGCCGTCATGTGAAGTCACGATATTTGGCGTCATTCTTACATCTAATGGCGACATGGCTCCATGAAGACGATTTTTCGTATCAATTGTTCCGATGCTGACGCCGCCAACGGTCAGTCTCCACGTTCGATGAGGCAATACATGATTTCGTTTTAAAAAGGGTTTAAAGAAAAGCTTTGGTGGTCATTGACAAGCGAATAAAAAAAACAGCAATGTGCACCATTCTTTTATCGATTTCCAGAGACGTGTAGCTCTTTACAGAAGTTGTTCCAGAAAAAACCCTTTCTCATCGTTTCTGAGATTACGAAGATGGAAATCGACAGGAGGTACTCGCAGTCACTAAGCACAAACGCAGATGACAAAACACGGGAGTCAGGATGAATCACTTAATCGCGCCTGCCGACGCACCCACTGAGTTCCCTGGCACGCCTGTCAAACGGACGGTAAGCACACACACGTGAAGACGCGTTCCCCGAGGCAAAGTGCGTGCTCGCTCTTACGCACTGACCGGCACAAGCATATGCCGAGGCACACGCACGCACACGCGCGCGCAAACACGCATCCATGATAGCGAATGAATAAAAAGAAAAGAAGGCTCATTTCCAAAAGAGCCATTCACTCCTGATGGTCAAGAGCTCTGCCCACAGCGCCTGTTCGTGACAGGAGCTGTCTTCGCGGTCAAGCATGCGGAAGATCAGCAGCAGCCTCTCGTAAGACGGTCACTTCACCATGCAGGCTATAGTCTGTATAATAAAGCTCTCGGTGGCCATCACGCCTTTGCAAGTTTCATCGAATGCGTAGTACGACGTTGCCCTGACCGTACTTCCTAATCTGAAGGGAAGCATTGTGGATGCAAGTGAACAAACATAGGCATATTGCAATATATATGCATATTGCAAATATATGCAATAACAAATAAAATCTCATTCCATGGATTGAGATTTTATTTGTTTTTGTTCATTCACACATCAGTTTTCTGTCTTCAGGCATAATTTGTTGAAACGAGATTTCATATCCTAAGTCATCAATTTGCCTTTTCTGAACATGCCACGTCAAGGCCTCTTTCAACTCGTCCGCATTGCACAGTTTGATTTCTTCCTGCAGTCTACTTCTCCTACGTGTCCTTCGTGCAAGGCCTGTCAAATTACGCGCTGATCGATAAAGAAAAAAACAATCTTGTTTGTGAATTGCCAATTCATAGTGTAAATAAATGCCTCTCGATTGTCGTATACTATAGCCCTAAGCTTTAGTCACATCCTGCTGTGGTGGTATGCCCAAACGCTGAAACGCAGGTCACGGGATCGCAGCCGGTATTCACGCTGCTATAGTTTTACATTTATCATACAGATTATACAAAGCGGCCCCGCCTTCTAATCTTTAAAAGTCATCTGAATAATGTTTTTGGCTTAACGCCTGGTCCAGTTTCAGTGCTCTCATTTGTATCTCAATAACACACGAAGCGTTATATCACGCACAAAGAACTAAACACCCAAAAGCCAAGTAATGCCTTTTGGGCGTTCCCACATATTGCATGTGGGAACGATTTCACCCTGATACAATGTTGCTCATTATAAATCGGCATAAGCGAGCAGCGTACGTTTTACGCAAAACCGTGCCCTCGTTGACTGAAACGCGTTACGGGTCGAAAAAAAAATAGCACCCCTACCGCAAACGCTACATGTAATCGGCTAGTATGCTGCAAGCGAGTAAGAAGACATGGCTGCACGCGTGAAAGGGCGCGCAGGCGCACTGCAATGGCTTGACACCAGTCGATCAGCGTCAGATGGCGTAGCGATGCTGTTTTATCAGCTTTAATTGTGATCGCTGCTCGCGAATCCCGAATTAGTATACGGGTGGATGTACAACGACCATCACTACGTAACATCTTAGAAGGTGATACTATCCAGTGGCTAAGGTACTCGGCTGCTGTAGGTCGCGGATTCGAATCCCAGCTGCGGTGGCTGCATTACCGATGGAGGTGGAAATGTTGTAGGCCCATGTGCTGAGATTTGGGTCACATTAAAGAACCCCAAAAGGCCGAAATTTCCGGAACCCCTCACTAGGCGTCTCTCATAATCATATGGTGGTTTTGGGGTGTTAAGACCAACATATAAATCAATGAATGTGACACTAAAATAAGGCGTGCCTATCTGGCATGCTCAGATTGCAAATAATTGCAGATCTCTGCTGTCCGCAGCAGGTAAGTCAGTGATGTCACGAAACAGATGCCCCTTACTTCTATCGCGCGCTGTGCCAATGTTCCGTGACCGGTCCTCATATATTCCTCCCCGCATGCAAATAACGAAAGCTACATAGCACTTCGTAACAATGACAGTCGATTTCAGCAGCGTCTGACGCTGCTGTGCTCTTTTCAAAGAGGGTGCTTGATACCGCTAACGGATGTCTGTGTGGGTGACGTGAATTTCTCAAACGGGTTTCACTTGCACCGCCAGCATTCGATTAATTGTGCGGTGACTGTCGTCAAGTTTGCGTTGTGCACAGGTTGCGTGTAAACCAGAGAGCGTCGTCTCTGAGTGAATCCCGGAAAATGCTGTGTCTCGATGTTTCTGTTGCATCAACGTGCCGTCACGAAATTACTGGCATTTCCGGAGCCTGCAGCGGGCCCTTGAATTCTGGTAAGAGCTCACTTATTTCACTTTTTTGTCCTTAAATTGTTACGTGACGGAAGAGCTTTTCACATTGACATAATCGGGGCGTTGGTACAGTTTTGTTGAAAACGCCATACAGTCTGAGACACTTGTCTACAGTAGTCGAGCATGGGGCTTTGGACGGAGGTGGCACCGCAGCAGCCATCACGCGTTTGCTGCAGGTTGCTGTTCATACTTCAATTATAGCACTGATGTACATCATGCTATATGACTGTTTTTTTTTATTTCTAAACATATCGACAAACGTGGCCGACAGGCTGCATTTGATATGTGGGATTTCAGCTGTACGACTATTTTTGAACGAAACTGATATTGTTAGCGTTCTAATAAAAACTGTCAGCTTAGATTCACCGGTAAACACTTGAAAGAAGCGCTGTAGTCTGTGTGGATAACAAATTATTGACGTGCGTGGGTTGGGTGTGTGTTTTCCCTGCAAGTGATGCTTTCATTTTTTTTTCTACTCGGCTGCTGACCCGCAGGTCGCGCGATCTAAACCCAGCTGCGGCGGCTGCATTTTCAATGGAGGCAAGAATGATGTAGGCCTGTGTGCTCAATTTGAATGCACGTTAGAGAACCCCAGGGGGCAGAAATTTCCGATGCCCCTCACTACGGACTCTTTCAAAATCATGTGGTCGTTTTAGGACGTTGAACCCCGCAAATCACTTTAATTATTTATTTATTTTACCCTCAGGGTACACAGTACATTTCAGAGGGGAAGGGCATGCACAGCAATGAAAAAAGCGAGGAATACAAAGCAAATGGCATAGAAATGTTGTCTCCAATTGGGGTACAAAGATTATTACTCCTAACAACTCACATCATAATAAAGCAAATGAGAACACTAATTTTATTTTTATTACATGGTGAAGGCACAAAGCAATACAAATAAACTCTTCAACAAACATACAGGGGGTAATTAGGTAATCATTGTTTTAAGGATATTCTTAAATTGAATGGGTTCATTGATGATTGTTATTGATGCAGGCAGGGAATTCCATTCATTACAAGTTCTTGAGAGATATAATTGTGCATATGTACTGTGTTGCAATGGGGGACTGTGACTTTTTGTTGGTGATTACGGCGAAGAGAAATGAAGGGAGCAGCTTGAAATAAACGGGAACGGAGTTTCGGATCATGATAGAATATTTTATGAAACAGGCAAATGGACACAGGTCAGAAAGCTGTGGTTCGCGTGATTGAAGATCGATAAATAAACGACGAGCAAATTTCAGCAAAAGTATGCGGGCCGTTGCCGTCCATATACTTTTGCCGTGTGAGCCACCGAGACAAGAACCCTCGGTTGTCAAGTGCACTTCTTCGACGAGTTTGTTGGGCCGAAGAGAGAGAATAAAATGAGGGAAAAGCAGGAAGATTAGCCAGAATTTGGAGCACCCAGTTTGCTACCCTGCACAAAGGAAAGAGGGAATGGGGGGAATGGCCAAAGCATTCGACCGCGATTTTGCCAGAACAGCGATCTAGACAGTAAACGACTACCACATGACAATTTCGGTGCGTTCCCATTATCTGTTTACTTCAAAGAGAAAGCCTTGGGTGGCTCACCAAACGGGATATTTAACCATCGGTGATGAAGACCCTTTGTGTTACTGCCCGGCATACGCAAACGAGAGGTTTCACCTCTCTAGATAAACAGGGCAGAAGTGATTTCACTGCCGAGAAGCCCATTCCAGTTTCGAAAGGCAACAAAAGCGCTGTTGCGTTTCCTCGTGGACACCGGTCTTTTTCATCGCTTGTGATGTGAACCGTGAAACTTATGCGCCGGTCTAGTCAGTGATGTTTTCCTTGACCTCTACAACTTTCCTTGCCTCTCCTCTTCCCCAGTGTAGGTTGGCCTACCAGGCTCTGCCCTGGTTAACCTCCCCGCATTTCTCCTTATTCCTTTTCTCTCTCTAACCTTCTTTGGTGACCACACAACTGTTGGCTTGTATGGTCGCCTAGCTTGTAATGCACTCTCAACTTTTTACAAAACATTTTTTTTGCAAACTGGCAAAGACAACTCACAGCACTCACCAAAATGGACGCGAGGGTGAAAAATGTGTTATATTGTTTTTTTCTTGGTCCATTTTATTGATCCCCTCTCCCACGAAAGCATTTTTATTTACCTTGGATGGTTTTTACGGCTTCCGGGATAGTAGGGCATCATTCATTTCATCTAACTCACGTGCCCCCCGTGTCAGCTCACCTATGATGACTTCACCTTGGCGGCATCATGACGTCTGTTGTTTTAAACGATCTGTGACAGCCCCAGGACGTATTACGGTAACGTCATGACATCATGATTTTTTTTGCCACTGGTGTTTGATGAGGCATACCAAACTATTTCTTCTTAAACATCTACAGTTTCGCGGGAACGGCGAAGCTTAAAATTGTTGACGACTGGTGGACCTAGCTCTCTAATTTAGATTGTGCCAAGTCGTTTGTTTTCCATGCTAGCGAGAATTCAAATTCACACCATCTTCCCAAAAGGAACCTGATGGGATGCGAAGCAGTAGAAATGCACACGAGTTGTGTCACGGGTTGACCAGTGTCAATTCGGGTGCTGCGGTGAGCGCTGGAAAGTTCGTGTGAAGCTATGTCTGGCGTAGCTATGGCTGTTTCTACAAATTCGACACGAGCGCTGGACTAGAGATGGCGTGCTTTTCGCCTTGACTACCACGGCCTTGTAACCGGGGAATCGCACGCTGAGAGGTGCATGTTTTTCAGCGGGCGAAGGAGCGTCGTCTTCCTGAGTCCTCTCCATCGCAGATAAACGAGCCGTAAGAATGTCACCACTCAATGTCCTCACTCAAGTACTACTCTACTTCACCACTCGAGCACTACTACATCACACGCAGATTTGTTTATTGAAAGCACCTCAAGGACCCTGTAGACATCAGAGGGTTTTACATGAGGAGTACCCACAGTCATTTTGCTATAGCTTCACATACTGCGAATTCAGTGATGTGAGTAGACGACGAAGGTAAACGACACGTCCAAACATGACAGTGATGACATGCGTGTCATGTAAAACATGACTAAATTCTACGGTCATAGTGTGGCTCATGGCCGTTTCCATCACTTCACATATGCTAAATTTGGTATTACGTGATGTTGAATGGACGAGGAACACAAATGCCAGGCGCAAACATGATAATTATGAGATGGAAGTCATGTACGGTACAATTTACGTCCGCCTCCTAACGTTGTGTTGATTATAAAGTGACATATTACCCTTCCTCATTCGTGCTTCGCATATCATCGATTCTCACTCTATGTAGGATCTGCCCTTTTTTCAAAATGCACCGTCTTCAAACTCACCTATAGCTCTCTAACTTGACGGGCTACACTCGCCGCCAGTCCCATTCTTAACTGCGAAGCTGCTCGTGGCATCCTTGCGGTAATATAAGCGAAATAAAGGAGCATTCAGAAAGAAAGCAATACACAAATAAAGTACAAGCGAGCATACAATTGTCTGATCAAACTATATTTTGCCGGTTTCATCGTCATTTTTTGAGAAGCGCGGATTGATCAAGGACTCTGTTCGCAAATAGCTTTTGTGGCAGAGAAGTGATGGTCTTTTCGAAGGCAATGAAGCAGCCCTCTTCAATCATCGAAAGGGAATGCGACTGTGCGATTGAACGCAACAATGTAAAAAAAAAAAACTCAGATGGCAGCGTACCGACAGCACAAAAGGTTTCTGTTTTGTTGGTTATCGCATACATTTATTTCTGCTCCCAAGAAGTAACCCCAGTTTATTATTCACAGGCCACGACATCACAAGGAGAAGGGAGTCATAAGCTGTCTGACAACCCGTCTCAGAAGTAGCAAACCTCTCTTTACTTCTTTCCGCCCATTCTTCCTTCTCCTCTTCTTCAAATGATAATTCCTCGCTTGTTTCGAGTTTTCTTCATAGCACTTAAATGATTGCCTTACATTTCTTGGCAGTCCGATTTCATCAAAATGTCAAAGTGACTTTGTTCCCTATGATAAAGTGACTGCATTTTTTCTTGTATCAAAAACGCTTGCAAATCACGTGTCTCTGAAGCCTTTCTTTCAAATGGCCTTATCTTTTTCAGCGCTACGTGCTCGTTTCGCTGCCTGAAGTAAAAAACAAGAGCGATAGTAAAAACATTGGCGAAAACCTTTTGTCAAGGATCTTTCATCTCTTAAAGCCTCGATCTTCAGATGTGTTTGACTTGTCTGATATATACAGCGAAAGCTGTTATGAGATCACAAGGATAGCGTACGCTGTAGTTTTCCGCCGCTACCGGTGTCGGTAACCACTACCGCGCAACATTAAAAAACACCCAGGACGCAATGAGGTTCAAAGCCAGGTCCCCTGCGTGTTATGAGCTATGCACCCAGATCTCCGGAAGCTTGACCCTAAGCAGGCTTCATGTCCGGAAAAGAATCGCGATAATGTATTGTAATGAAGCGCTTTATAACAGCAAAGGAACAGCCAGGTGTCACACAATGCGAATTGCGTAACAATAAAGTTGTCAAATGGCATAATTGCATTACAATAACTCTAGGCATAATTCTTCATCCTCGTCAGCCGCAACATCTAAAAAACTGCACAAAACTATTTGCAAGTGTGTAGCGCGTATCACGCTTATCTGAAGAATTACAGAGTATGGCATAGTAAATGCCTCCTTACAACGCAAAAAAAGAAATGATTTAGAGTGTAGTGGGTACCCTGCAATCGTGTTTGTAGCAGTTACCAAATAGTGTTTAAAAATTGTTCTCACAGGCTGGTCTTCCAGCGTTCGTGTGACTGCGCTGCGCGTTCTGCGCAGGCGTGGCGTTTTTTTTATGCAAGCTGACTTATTCAGTAGATCGAATTGAATTTACGTGTAAACATTTAAGTGCCAAAAATCACGTGAGGATGAGGAATGCCGTATTTGGGAACTCCGGATCAAGGCAGACTCGTTATGTTCCTTGTCAAAACGTTGTCACTCCGACCAACGCTTGAATATGAATGTTTGATTTTCATCTGTGTAAGCCCGTGAATTGCCGACATAATCACGTTGTATATTTTGGACAAAGTGGCATGTTCTGTCGCTGTTGCGTGCATGGTTTCAGACGAACATTAGCCCGGGTCATTCGCTGTGTTCACGCAGTGCGTCGTGGGACGTAAAAAGTTCACTCAACAAAACTCGCTTAATTACAAATCACATTAGCAACCAGTACACAGGATGGTTCCATTGTCATTCAAGCCCTAGTACAACAATGAGCTTTTACGCTTCACGCAGGTGATTTGAGACTGTTTAAAGTGAAGCCGAAAGTAGTTGTTACTGCAGAAGCGAGCTACCAGTCCCCGCCATCTGGTTTCAACCAATTACGTAATTCCAAAGAAGCCGCTTACGGTGACGCCGTATTTTGTGTTGTGCAGACCGTCGCATTTGTTCACGTGCGGTTCACGGAAAGGGGACATGCACAATAAGTCTGGTAAGCCTACATATATTCACAAAAGTAAATGACCTTCTGAGACAATACGCAAGTAACAGGAACCCAGCGCACTCCACATTAAGGCAAGACTTATCCTTATGGGCACTGCACTCACTTTCATCCATGGAACATCCATGGAACGTCCGCACGTTCTTTCATATCTGTTCATGTCTCGGTAAACGTTTGCAGCCCAGCCGGTCGGCTGTAGACCGACTCACTTGATAGATGGGACGTACAACGGCATGGACGAATGTGGCTAAATGTGTTACATGTTTCACTGTATGTCCTCACCCTGCACTTGGTGTAGCATGTCATGCGAATAGGCAGACAAAAATATCTGGCTCCTATTTTTGTATATATATATATATATATATATATTGATAGTACGCCTTTAGTGGTGAGCAGAAGAGACGTTTACTTTGTGGAAAACGTAGCGGTAGAACCGACCAGCTGTCAAGCGGAGCGAGCGCGAGCAGCAACAACACTCTTCCTTCTCTTCTTCAGCTGGCGTTCCGGCCTGTGCCAAATATCAATGCTACAAATCACTCCCCCTCAGAAAAGGAGCCATCCTGGCGACCTATGGAACGGGTACGACGGGTGGGTCGTAGTGCGGCTTCAATCGATCTACGTGAACAGTCTCGCGGCCTCGATGCCGTCGGTCTGTTGATGGTTGAACCGGCTCAACAATATAGTTAACCGGTGAGGCCTGACGTAGGACTCGGTAGGGGCCTTCGTACTTCGGCAGTAGCTTGGTGGAAAGACCAGGAACAGATGAGGGAACCCGAAGCCATACCAAGGCGCCAGGCGAGTATGACTGCGAAGACAGGTTTTCGTCGTGACGGTTCTTCTGGTACGCTTGATCTTGTGCGGTTAAGGAACGCGCGAGTTGCCTGCATTCTTCTGCATAGGTGGCGACTTCAGATAGAGTTGTGGATTCCGAAGCGTCTGGATGATACAAGAGAATGGTGTCCATGAATGAGGAAGGTTCGCGCCCGTAAAGGAGGAAGAACGGAGAGAATCCTGTCGTAGACTGAGTGGCGTTGTTGTAAGCGTAAGTTACAAAGGGCAGTATGCGGTCCCAGTTGGTGTGATCAGCGGACACGTACATGGATAGCATGTCGCCCAGTGAGCGGTTAAACCGTTCGGTCATTCCATTCGTTTGCGGATGGTATGCGCTGGTTGTCCGATGCACAACGTTGCATTCGCGAAGAAGGGCTTGTACGGCTTCGGAGAGGAACGTACGGCCGCGGTCACTGAGTAGCTCACGAGGCGCGCCATGGCGTAGAATGAGATTGTGAAGGATAAATAAGCCAACTTCACGTGATGTGGCCTCTGGCAGCGCAGCAGTTTCAGCATAGCGTGTCAAGTGATCAATGGCGACAATCACCCAGCGGTTCCCGTTAGGCGTATAGGGAAGGGGACCGTACAAGTCAATTCCGATGCGGTCGAAAGGGCGGGAGGGGCAAGGCAACGGCTGCAGTTGTCCATTGGCTATGTGTGGTGGGCTTTTTCGGCGTTGACATTTGGAGCACGAACGCACGTACTGTCGGACAAAGCGGTACATTCCGCGCCAATAGTACCGCAGCCGGAGACGTGCATACGTTTTTATCACACCGGCGTGGCCGCATTGAGGATCCGCGTGAAAAGAGTCGCAAATGTCGGCACGTAGGTGGCGAGGAATCACAAGCAACCACTTGCGGCCGTCAGAAAGGTAGTTGCGACGGTACAGGAGTCCATCGCGGATGGTAAAGTGTCGAGCTGTGCGCTGCAGTGAACGATTGGGCGTAACTTGGGACGGCTGAGACAGTAATTCTATCATAGAGGCTATCCAAGCGTCTTGGCGCTGTTCATAGGGCATGTCCTCGTACGAAAGTGCCACAGCATCGAGGCTGGATACAGAAGTACTTCCGTGTTCATGGGGAAGTGGAGAGCGGGAGAGAGCGTCGGCATCTGAATGTTTGCGGCCTGACCTGTAGACGACACGGATATCATAGTCTTGGAGGCGTAACGCCCAACGAGCGAGACGGCCAGATGGGTCTTTTAGTGACGATAACCAGCAGAGGGCGTGGTGATCAGTCACGACGTCAAATGGACGGCCATAGACGTAGGGTCGAAATTTTGTGATTGCCCAGACGATGGCTAGACATTCTTTTTCTGTGACTGAATAATTCTGTTCAGCCTAGTAAGAGTGCGACTGGCATAAGAAACGACGTACTCGTCGTATCCAGACTTGCGTTGAGCAAGAATAGCGCCAAGTCCGACTCCACTTGCGTCGGTGTGTATTTCTGTAGGGGCATCAGGATCAAAGTGACGGAGAATCGGTGGAGATGTCAGCAATTGACGTAGTTTCGCGAATGCCTTATCGCAATTGGAAGACCACGCCGAAATGCCCTTGGTGTCAGAAAGTAGCCGTGTTAAAGGGGCCATGACAGACGCAAAATTACGGACAAATCGACGAAGTATGAACATAAGCCGATAAAGCTCCGGAGTTCCTTAAGTGTCGATGGCTTCGGAAACTGGGCGACAGCACGGAGTTTTCCAGGATCAGGTAGAAACGCCGTCCTTGCTGACAACATGCCCTAAGATGGTGAGCTTCCGGGCGGCAAAATGGCACTTTTTCAAATTTAGTTGGAGCCCAGCATGTGTAAGGCAATGCAGGACACTTGCGAGGCGCAGAAGATGGGTATCGAAGTCTTTTGAAAAAACGACGACGTCGTCCAAATAGCAAAGACACGTCTGCCATTTAAGGCCTCGAAGTATGTTGTCCATCAGACGCTCGAAGGTGGCTGGGGCGTTACAAAGGCCGAACGGCATCACGTTAAACTCGTACAAGCCGTCCGGAGTTACAAACGCAGTCTTGGCGCGGTCAGCTTCATCCATGGGTACCTGCCAGTATCCCGATCGAAGATCCAGCGAAGAAAAGAATTCTGCAACCTTGCAAAACAGTCGAGAGCGTCGTCAATTCTGGGGAGCGGATAAACATCTTTGCGCGTGATCTTGTTAAGGCGCCTGTAATCCACACAGAATCGGATGCTCCCGTCCTTCTTTTGACCAGTACCACCGGGGAGGCCCACGGACTGTTAGACGGCTGTATAACGCCACGATTGAGCATATCAGACACTTGATCGTCTATAACTTGGCGTTCGGCGTGGGAGACCCGGTATGGACGCTGACGCAATGGTGCGTGGGTGCCAGTGTCAATACGATGGACAATTGCAGATGTTCGGCCCAGACTGGTTTGTTTGAAGTCGAACGATGAGCGGAAGTGGTCGAGAAGTGTCAAGAGTTGAGTTCGTTGGTCAACAGGAAGGGTCAGGATCAATCGATGGAAGGAAGACGTCGAGGGAAGAGGTGGCGGATGTGAGAGCGGAAGTAACACTGGCGATCTCAAGGCTTTTGCTTGATAGGGCAGTTGACTGGTGCAACACAATCGATGTCCTCAAGGCGGCCGATGCATTCGCCACGGAATAGGGTGACTGGTACAGAAAGGAGATTCGTGGCATAAATGTTTGCGCAAGTGGCTTCGACCGTCAGAAGAGCAAAAGGCAGAAGAACGTTTTTTCGAGAAGTGAAGTCTTCTGACGGCGTGAAACATGACGTCCGAAAAAGCGGCATGGTCGCACGAGATCGGCACAATAACAGAAGACATAGGTGGAATATCAGTCTCCGCGGCGACGACAACACGAGAAATAGAAGGCTTATTATAATCGTCGTCGGAGAGCGATGACAATTCTAGTTCGGGCCCGGGCACAATCAACAACGGCATGATGTGTGGAAAGGAAGTCCCAGCCTAATATGACGTCGTGTGAGCAGTGTGGAAACACGATAAATTCAACCACGTACAGAACGCCCTGGATGATTAACCGAGCCGTGCACGTCATAGAAGGGTTCACGTGATGCGCTGTTGCCGTACGAAGGGAGAGACCAGAGAAGCGGAATCGTAACTTTTCTTAACTTGCGACACAATGCTTCACTCAATACAGACACGGCAGCTCCGGTATCTATTAATGCTTGAACGGCGATACCTTCAATCAAGACAGTTATTTCATTATTCGGTAGAGAACGAGGCCTTGTAGAGGTTCGACGGTGGCGCAGTTCTTGCCTCCGGAACTGCGATGGTCAGTTTCCGTTTGGGCAGGTGGTCACGCCGAAGCATTGGTGAAGGCGAACGTCGGCGCGGGGAAGGCGATCGGCGTGGGTTGAAGGCGCGGCGGCTCGGCGGAGAAGTGTCCGAAGCTGCATGGAACGGCAGCGTCTGTGGTGGTTCTGTGGGGGCGTACCGTAGGTGCCATCAATAATGCCTGAGTGAGGGACGCGCCGGCGACAGAACCGCTCAACATGGCCAGGCGGACGACAGTAATAACAGATAGGTCTGTTATCCGATGTACGCCAAGGGTTGTTGGGAAGCGTTGAAGGACGGCGGTAAATGGGAACATGCGAGCCTGCCGGTACCGTGTTGCGTATAAGGCGTTCGTTTGGTGGGCAGGGTCGACGACGTTTGACGGCGCATGTACCTGCCTTCGCGCGTACGTCAGCGTAAGTCAGGGAGCGGACACAGGTGGTGGCTGGTACGTGGGGGGGAAGTGCCTCGCAGACTTGCTCTTCGATGGTTTGGCGCAGTGACGAGGTCAGCCCATGCGTAATTGCTGGGAAGCAAGGGGGCAAGGGACAACTGGCGTGCCACTTCCTCTCGGATAAATTGCTGGATTGCGGGGTCAATACAGTCTGTTCTGGAGATATTGCACCAACGGTCAATGCTGGCGTGCTGGTCATGTCGAAAGTAGGCCGTCGCGTTGAAATGCGCTGTTTTCGCAACTCATCGAACTTTGGCAGTGTTGGATGACTTCCGAACTGTTTGCGGGTCTTTAGCCACCAGCATGTGGAAGGCATCGTCCTCGATGCCCTTCATAATGTGTTTTACCTTGGCGGTTTCCGACATGCCAGGATCAAAGCGACGGCAGAGGCCTACGACGTCCTCAATGTAGGACGTGAAACCCTCTCCCGACAGTTGGGCGCGATCCCGCAAGCGCTGTTCTGCACGGAGCTTGCGCACTGTCGGTCGGCCAAACACGTCCGCGAAGGTGGTCTTGAAAGTGGCCCAGTCGGTAAGCTCGGCTTCGTGGTTGTTGAGCCAGAGCTCTGCTACTCCTCTGAGGTAAAAGTGGACGCGGCCAGTTTGTCGTTTTCGTCCCACCTGTTGTTGACGCTTACTCGTTCGAACGAAGAGAGCCAGTCCTCGACGTCCTGCTCATCGGTGCCGTTGAAGATGTCTGGATCTCGCTCTCTCGGACGCCGGGACAGTGGACAGGTGGAGATGTAGGAGCCGTGCTGTGGCAGCGTCGATGGACATTGTTGATGGCGAAGGTAGAAGTTCGGTTGCGGAGTTCCAGGATGGAAAAAGGTACCCAGCACTCTCCACCACTTGATAGTACGCCTTTTAGTGGTGAGCAGAAGAGACGTTTACTTTGTGGAAAACGTAGCGGTAGAACCGACCATCTGTCAAGCGGAGCGAGCGCGAGCAGCAAACAACACTCTTCCTTCTCTTCTTCAGCTGGCGTTCCGGCCTGTGCCAAATATCAATGCTACAATATATATATATATATAATA